>JAPPVO010002312.1:0-30046 GCA_030407325.1 Camellia japonica
GCTGGACTTCATGTTATCGGCCATTCATCCATGGCCGGTCGGCACTATAAACGGCCGGTCGGCCAAAAATTCCTGCAGAACTGGTTTTTGACAGCAACAAAGGACAGACAGTGTATGGCATGGAATTTCAAGCAAATGTAAGCATGGTCACACTCCCTATCATGCAGTGGACTCAAGGGAGCATGGCCCTCGATCCTCGGGCCATCAATTGTGCATTTTGATGCATGATGGCCTAAGAGGCCAAGGTTGCAATTCAATGAAAATGCATGCAACACACAAATGAATACCAAGACCCTATCATGTCAAAGTCAAGGGCCTCGGTGACCGAGAGTTGAGACGTGTTACATCACTTGGAGTATGAACACTTCTCAATCTCACACTTGGCTTGACACCCCAAACCAAGCAATGTAATGCATGTTATGCAAACATGGCTCAAAGATGCAACATAAGATTAAGATGCAAGGCATGCCAAATGCAATGCAACATGTCATGGCAAGTATGCAAAAGAACTAGCATGTGACAACACATCATGAATCAAACATGCAACAAAACATGTGACAAGAAGCAATGGTGGACTTAAACCATGAAGGGGCAGACCTCAGCCCACCCCAAAACAGTGGCCAAAAGCATCCCAAATGATGGACAAAATGCACAACAAACATGCAAGTCAAAGAGGCCCAAAGCTAAGGCATAACAAAGGGGCATTCTACTACCACTACCCCAAGCAAACATGGCATGAACCATACAACCAAAAACAGAATTTTAACATGCAAAATAAGCCCCAAATACCCCTGATATGGCAGCCCCAAAGCCTCAAACATAGGGCTATGCACAATGACCTATTCCTAGTCATGAAAGGCCAACTCTTCAAGGCATGAATGAGATGATAAATGGAGACATGTAAGCATGGTATAGGGACTGAAATAGCATGTTAAATGATTCCAAATCATTGAAATAGCCTAACCAATGCATGTTTATGATTCACACATTCAAGGCTCACAAGCCAAAATGTGAAGCAACTATACCAAACATGCTAAACAAGACCAAATTAGTGGCCAACAGACCTTAAGCATGATAAAATATGGCCAAGAACTTCACAAAGTAAAGCCAAGATATGAGAGCATGGTAGTCAAAAGTCATGATGCATTTCTAGGCACAAACAAGGGAATACAAAGCAAGTATGTTAAGCATGCAAAGGGCCACAAATCCGACCAAAAACAGAGATAACATGTGACCTAAATAGCACCAAAAACATCTGATATGGAGCCAAGAACAAACCAAGCATGCATGTTGCCTTTAAGCCAAAACAAGGATAAAAGAGGGACAAAGGGAGAGGGGTGTCCCTCCCCTAAAAGACTCTCTTACGTGGAATTTTCAGTGGTGAAAAGAACAAAACACTCAAGCAAATAAAGCCTAGCAATGGAAGCACCAAAAGGGCCAAATAAGGCCTAAGAGGGTGATTTCGACCCCAAACCACAAATGACCTTAATGAAGTATTTAAAGCATGCAAATATAAGACTTTTTCTAGTTATACACAAAGCTCAAATCATCATGCAAGACAAGTAAAAAGCTGTTGCAAAATTGGGAAAACTAAAGCAAAGTAGTTACCCTTGAAGAACACCTCAAGAACAGCAGGTCCAGCCACTCTCTTCTGGTCAAAACAAGTCCAAAAACTCAAGAATAAACCCTCTAAGTCCCTCAAGGTCGAAGTAAGGTGTGGTAGTGTGTGTGTTAGTGCAAAACTAAGGTAAAACTACACTTTTAGGCCACAAAACACACACAAAGGATGAGAGAGAGGGGGATATAGAGAGAGAGAGAGAGTATATGACAGATGTGTATGTATATATTCTCTCCGGTTTTTTGTTCAAAACTTCTAACCCTTACAAGGAGGAAGAAGGGCTCTTATATAGGCAAAGAAATGGTTGAAGCTTCTTCAAGAAGCTAAATGAAAAGGGGCAAGGGTGCAAAGGGTCATGGCTTCTAGAGGAAGCTAAGACAGCTGGCCAAGCTTCCCAAGAAGCTTGGCCAAGGGGTTCATCTTCTAGAAGGAACTAGGGGGTCAAGGGCTCAAAACAGCATCCCCGTGCATGGGGAGTGGTGTTGGTGTATTCCAGCTGGCACAGCTGGCATGCACCAAGCCTGAAGGGGTGCAGAAGGGTCACCGGCCGGAAAATAGGTCACCGGCCAAATAAAGTGCCGGCCGGCCACAGAGAGTGCCGACCGGCTCATTGATACCAAGCAACCACGGCCGGTAGCAACAAGGAATGGCCGGTGATGTAAAGGGAGGGCCGGTGGAGTGTGGGGATGACCAACAAGCCATTCCCTGCCTCCAAGGCAAAAACACAAGTGTTTGGTGCAAAACCAAACACTAAACGAACGAGTTAAGAGATCCTGAGGCAAGGCGCGCAGCCGAGGCCTCCGGGAACTCAAAACGAACACGAACAAGTGGTGATCACTGAGTGTTCAATCAGTGACGTCCAAGTCTTGAGGACGGTCAAAAATGGGGTGTCTACAAGTGGCTATCAAACATAGTTCCTGTTATGAAAAAAGAATGGTAGGTTAAGAGTGTGCATAGACTTTAGGAACCTAAATATTGCAACTCCCAAGGATGAATACCTAATGCATGTGGATGATTTGTTAGTAGATTCAGCAGCCAAGCATAAAATCTTGTCCTTCATGGATGGACATACAGGGTAAAACCAAATATTCATTAGTTTAGAGGACACCCACAAAATAGCTTTCTGGTGTCCTGGTGCTTTAGGCATTATTGAATGGTTTGTTATGTCTTTTGGGCTAAAGAATGCAGGAGTAACTTATCAAAGGGCCATGAATCTAATCTTCCATGATCTGATTAGGAAGTTTTTAGAAGTCTACATAGATGATGTAGACATCAAATCAAAAGATTTTAATGAACATATGGGGCACCATAGACAGACCTTTCAAAGGATGAGGTCTTATAAACTGAAAATGAACCCCTTGAAGTGTGTATTTGAGTTAACTTAAAAAGTTTCCTTGTTCACCAAAAAGGGATTGAGGTGGATGCAAAAAAGCCAAAGAAATATTGGCAACACAGCCACTAGCCAATAAGAAAGAAATGCAAAGTTTTCATGGTAAGGTGAATTTTTTAAGGAGATTTATAACCAATCTAGCTGGGTAGACTCTAGCTTTCTTACCTTTGGTAAAGGCTAGGTTAGATTTAGATTTTAAATAAGGAAAACCTCAGCAAGAGGCCTTTGATTTAATGAAGGAGTACTTAACTAGTCCGCCAGTTTGGATGCCTCTTATTAAGGAGAAGCCACTAAAGTTGTACATTTCAGCATGTGAGAGGTCTATTGGTTGTTTATTGGCCCAAGATTATGATAATAGTCATGAACATATCATCTATTATCTCAGTAGAAGGCTAAATGATGCAGAAACCAAGTACAACTCAGTGGAAAAATTGTGCTTGGCATTGTATTTTGTTGCCATTAAGTTGAGGCATTACATGTTGCCTTCTGAAATATATGTTGTGGCACAGACTGATTTTATTAAATATATGCTATCTAAATCTCATAATGACGGGAAGACAAGGCAAATAGTTACTGGCCCTAATAGAGTATTGCTTCAAGTATGTCCCTCAGAAAGCCATTAAAGGCCAAGCATTGGCTGAACACCCATGTTCATATGTCGATGAGGACTTGTTTGATGTTAATTATGCAGAACGTACCGCTTGGAGGCTGATGTTTGATGGCTCTAGAACAAAAGATGGGGTTGGAGCTGGTGTTGTGTTTGTTTGCACCTAATAGGCAAATGCATCAATTTTCTTATCATTTAGATGAGCAATTTGCCTTGTCCAACAATTAGGCTGAATATGAGGCCTTGATCATAGGTTTAGAATTCGCTATTAAGTTCAGAATCACCAGTTTGCAAGTTTTTGGTGATTAACAGTTGGTTATTAAACAGGTTAAGGGCAAATGTAAGTGCACCAACAAAGCCTTGGAAGAATATCTAACTGAGGCTAAGTGGCTGGTAAGTTTCTTCAGCCAAGTAACTTTTTATCACATGTTTCGACTGGAAAATAAAGTGGCTAATGAAATAGCCCAAGTGGCTTTTGGCTTAAAAATTCCTGAAGGATGCCACGAAAGAATAAAATTTCAAAGGTGGAACCTCTCTAAACTTAGAGATCGACAGAGGAATTTTCTGCCAAAAATGAATTTAGAGGTTGCAGAACAAGATTGGAGACACCCTCTAGTCAAGTATCTAATGAACCCCAACGAGAATGTTGTTAAGCACATCAAATATCAAGCCTTAAATTATGTCATCATGGGAGATGACTTATTTAGAAGGGCCCATGACGACATGACCTTATTGTGCATTGGCCAAAATAAACAGATGAATGTAATGGCTAAAGTGCATGGTGCTCATTAAGCTAGGGAAAAGATGAGATGGATGATCGACAGGTATGGCTATTTCTGGCCAATTGTGAGGAAGGATTGTATGACTTGTGCTAAGGGATGCCAGGCGTGCCAACAGCATGGCAGCCTCCAAAGAGTCCCAGCAATTGGCCTACATTACGTGGTACATCCATGGCCTTTAGAGGATGGGCAATGGACTCGATTGGGTAAATTTTTTCCCTTTCTCAAAATAGCATTCTTACCTTTTAGTGGCCATTAATTACTTCACTAAGTGAGTGGAGGCAGTGCCATTGAGAATGGTGACTCAAAGTCATCTAATTGATTTTGTAAAGAACATTAATACATAGATTTGGCTTGCCTCAGTTGATTACAGTTGATCAAGCCACTATGTTCAATGGAGATGAGATCAAGGAGTTTGCCAAAGAATATGGTGTTCCAATCCTTAATTCATCATCTTACTATGCTGAAGGTAATGGGTAAGCTGAATCCACTAACAAGATAATAAAAAATACTTTGGAAATGATGATTGAAGAAAATCCTAGGGATTGGCACAATTTACTGTCCAATGTACTATGGGCCTATGGGAATTTCAAGAGAAACAACATTACACCCTATGAATTGGTGTATGGCTATGATACAGTGTTACCTTTAGAGGTGACAATCCAATCTAGTCGAGTGGCCTTGCACTATAGCATTCCCATCGATGAGTATGCTGAGCCCATAATGATAGAGTTACAAGACTTGGAAGAAATAAGGATTATAGCCTATAGTCATCTTATTGCCCAAGAAAAAAAAAAGGTGGAGAAAACTTACAACAACATGGTAAAAGCTAAGATATTTTTAGAAGGGAATTTAGTTTGGAAGACCATATTGCCTTTAGGTAATAAAAATCCAAACTTCAGAAAGTGGTCTCCAAATTGGGAAAGACCATTTACAGTATTTATGGTCCTCAAAGGAGGGGCCTATCATCTTGCATCCACGGAAGGGGTCCCACATAGAAGAGCCATAAATGGCAAATATTTGAAGAAGTATTATCCAACTATATGGGAAAGTGTAAGACAAACATAAAGGAAAGGAAGCATGCATTAGAAAACTTTCTTTTCATTAATAAAGTTTAGGTACAAAAGAGGTCTTGTTGCTGCCTAATCTAAAAAGGAAAAACATAAAAAAAAATTTTAAGGAGAAAGGAGGCTCAGTCCCCTTGAAGAGCAGTCACAAAGCTGCCCTGTGTTAAGAGGATGGCCTGTCTTTTTTCCTTTACTTGGAAGAGGTTCACTTGGGCATCTTTAAGGGCGTGCCATCTTGAGCTAGTAATTGGTTCATTTGCTGATTAATACTATTTTGTTCTTCCATCAAGAGAGTCTGCTGGGTATAGTTGGTTTTTTGTGCTCCTCGAAGGGGTTTTGTCTCCTCAGATGCGATCGCCCTACAGTTCAGACTCCCGTGGTTCTGAATCTGGTTTCACAAATGCAATGTGAAACAGAAAAATGAATGAGAGTTCTAATCCGGCAAATCCTAAAAAATACATTAATCATCAGAAATGCTAAAAATGGACTGCATTGCCAGATTTTAGAGTCGCCACCTAAATATTTTTGAAAAATTTAGGAAACCCGTGGCTCGTGCCAAAGGCCACTTATTCGTCATAACCAAAGTGTCTTGGTTCGGGAACTTAGGTATGAGAAGGGAAGGTCATGAATTGAGCAACCCACTCACCCGATCAAAGATCGGCCTCTACTAATCATGATGTGAATTTTATGGACATTATATGCTCATGCTTTGATTATTAATATACTAACATTGCTATGTGAGGCAAACAAGTATAGACGATGTCACTTACTTTGGATTGCTTTCATTTCATGCTTTTTTGAAAAAAGTTTTGAATATGTGCTACACAAAGGAAAAGTGAGCTCATATGTACAATAATCAAAGGCATTCCAAGCTAAGCAAAATAGCCTTCTTCCAGAGGCATTCAAAGAGGTATTTCAAATAAGCACGTAGCCTCCTGGTAGTATGGTCGACATGGCAACACAAAAACACATATAATATGCTAAAGCAAAAATTGCTCACCTAGTACTCAAATAAGGCAAGCCAAGAAAAGAATATACTTAGAAAAATGCATGATCCTAATATGCCAGTGGCAAATGCAACACATACAAAATGCAACTAACTAGATTCGGCAACTAATATGACATGTGAAGCAACTCAAAGCATATAATCATTTAGAAATTGGTAAGAGCATTATGCATGATGAGCTGAATTTTAATGTATGCAAAAATGGATCAAAGCATGGGAATGATAAAAGAAAACATGATGCTATGTACAACCACAGTAAGCGGGTAAATAAAAGGGAGAAAGAAATAGGGGTTGGAAGACATACAAATATTACAAATTTGCCCTCGTACAAGAGGGTTCGAATGTTCTAATTAACTAATTATTACAAACACAAATGAATGAACTAATTAACTAACTATTACAAAATACGAATCTCAAAGCCACTAATCTAAAGGACCTGAATGAGAGGCGGGGAATCGCATGCGCATAAGCGAGAACATCCTCCGGAAACCTCTCTGTTTGCTACCAGAAGTTGCCCTGTGCGCAGTCTGAAAACAATTCTGTTTTGGCCTCAAGATCTACTTTGTTTTGTTGAAAAATTACCACTGCCGTACAACATGCTTGGTCGATCAGCCTGATCAGATGGTCAGCGGTATAAAATAATGGCCGAGCGGCCACTATTTTTAAGGAAAACCTTGTTGCAACAGAACTCGAACAGAGCATGACAAAGTGTTTCCAAAAAATCTTCATCCTTCCTGCTCCCTCCTGTCATGAAGATTTTCAAGGAGGGAATAGGTTTGGTTCCCAAATCATCAACCATCGCATGTTTGTTGCATGATGATCTTAAAAGCAATAGGAGAAGACTTAGCTAAACACAAAAAAAGTGATATGCTCCTTACCTCCTTCCTATCATGAATTTATTCAAGGAAGAGGTAAAATGAAAAATAATAATAACTCAAAAATTGTTGTCAACTCCTCTCCCTACTCATGGCATAAGGATGAAATATCCATTTTCCTGCTTCACAGTGGAACTAGGAGAGAGTTTTGAACACTTCTCGAGAAAGAACTCTCTAGGAGCAACAAAGTAAGTAAAGGAAACAAAATCAAGAAGCAAGCTATTTATCAACGCTTAAACACACAACTCGCCAAAGTTGTTGACAACTCCTATTTTATTCATAGAACAAGGATGAGACATCCATTTCCATGTTTCGAAAATGATTGATAAGAGAGTTTTTCAACACTTTGAACACGGAAGCTACTACCTAGCTTCAAAGTGGATAACAATAATATGAAAGTAAGAAATTTATCATTAGTTAAGCAAACTTGTGGCGGGGTGGCTATGCCTAAGTTCTGATCCTCCCATGACCACAAGGTTCCAAGATACATAAGGAAAGCTATAACAAAGTAAAAACGATCAACTCAAACGGATTGGCCTTTATATTTTAAACACGCCAAATTCGAGAGGACTTACAACAATACAAATATGATATTCAAAGCATAAGAGCACATACAACGAGGAGGACGAGGACCCTTTTATAAGCCCATATTCAATTCATATCACACAAAAACAATCTAAAATAGTGTTAAAAATGCTGAAATTGAACCAAATGAAATGAAAAGAAAGTGAAAAAAAATGAAAGAAAGCAAAAGGTGTACAACTAGTGAGCCAGCCAATGGAAAGATGGCTAGCCCACCCACTTTTAATGAGGTTTTAATCACATTTTAAGTACAAAATATACTCTGAAATCAATATGTAAAGGCAAGAATAAGAGAGAGAGAGAGAGAGCAAAGATGACGGAAGAGTTCAAAGTTCACCTTTTGAAAGAGAGGAAGATCTTCTTAGTTGACAAACCTCTCTAAGCACTCTCAAGTATATGAAATTATGTTCAAAATCTCAGCAAAAAGCTTCAAGTTTAATCTTATATGGTGTATCGATTGTGTGTCTATATTGCAAGAGGGTAGAGAAGTGTGTTGGACAAGCTTTAGGCTCTTGGCAATTTTTTCTAACCCCAAACCATGAGAAGGGGTGTTGTATTTATCAAGTTTCAGCTTCGTATGTCGGAAATATCTCCAAAGAAGACAGCTAGTCCAAATCCCGTGCATGGGAGCAGTTGGCTACTGCAAAATATTTGCTACACTGAACATGGCCGACCGGCCATGAGGATGTACGACCGACCTAATGAAAATAGCCTATCGGTAATCTATTGGCTAGCTATTCTCTAAGTGGTCAGGCCAAAAAAAATAAGGTTTTGGTCAAAATGGTGTGCAAGGTTTAGGTTTAGGTTTTAAAGCTTGAAACCGAATTCTTTTGATGAAGATTCGAACAATTGCACAGCATAACATGTCATCATTGAGTGTTCAGAGTGAAGTGCCTAAGTCTTAGGGGCAGTTAAAATGGGGTGTCTACAGTTGCCCCTCTTTGATAGAGCTCGAAGTCATGTCATGACGCGAGTGAATGTCAAAGCCCAAAGACCCTTTTGACAAAGCCATAAGACTTGGGCAAACAAACAAAATGTAAATGCAATTGGTTGAACTTGAAAGTTGCCTACATATCCCTTTGCAAGGAATCAAACCAGCGTAGTTCATGCGCAAGATACTAATGACATGCTTAAAAAGGCACTTGAAAGCTGGACTTACACGCTTCGCAAAGCCGATTATTTTTTGAAAGTTCATGATCGTGCAATGCAATACAATAAGTAATAAATATAGCAAGATGACAGTATATGTAACAGCAAGATGACAGTATAGGCTACAAGCTTCAAGCTTAAATCAAAATAGGTCCAACCGTGTTTCACACGGAAAGAAGTAAGCAAACATCAATTTCAAACACGTTTCACGTGAAACGAGAAAAGATGGTGTAACCAACAGGCGTACCCAACCATATCTCATACAGAGAGGAGGAAAAATCATTATCCTAACACATTTCATGTGAAAGGAGGGAAGGATGGTGCAACCAACAGGCTTATCTAACTGTATATCATACGGAGAGAGGGAAGGTTTTAACTAGGTAAATCAACATCCTAACGCGTTTCATGCGAAAGGGGTATAAAGGTGGTGTAACCAATAGGCATATCTAACCGTATGTCATACGAAGAGAGGGAAGGTTTTAACCAAGTAAATAAACATCCTAACGCGTTTCATGCGAAAAGGGTATAAAGGTGATATAACCGACAAGCTTATCTAACCGTATCTCATATCAAGAGAGGGAAGGTTTAAACGTAGTTAAGGAGTGAGAAGATGCAATCCAAACCACGTCTCATGTGGAGAGGGAAGGTACAAGCCAAACTACATCTCACGTAAAGAGGGTGAAAGATGCAAGCCAAACTACGTTTCACGCAGAGAGGGTGAAAGATGCAAACCAAACTACGTCTCATGTAGAGAAGGTGAACGATGCAAGCCAAACTACGTTTCACGTAGAGAGGGTAAAAGATGCAAGCCAAACTATGTCTCACGTAGAGAGGGGCGATAGGATGAAAAAGCCTAATGTATGAAATGCGAAAAGGGTGAATACAAGCCAAATCACGCCATCAGATGATAAAGGTAGGCACAATAGGCACGATGCATATGAATGCAATATAATTGTTGTAGTTGATGCAAAATACAATGCAATGCATGTTCCATGCAACATAATAGAAAAGATAAACAAAAGCGATGGTTTTGAAAACACCTCATGGGGGGAAGTGATGACGAACTGCCTTGTTCTATCGGCGATCTTCCTCCTCTTCTTCTATTTTTCAAACTTCTACCTTCGACTCATGGTCAAAGATCCTCAATTGCTAAAAAGAGGGTAAAACCTGCTTGAGCTCGAGGTCGAGGCACATCCACACTTCAAAGAAATGAAGGGACCTAGGATGGTGCATCCAGAATTGTGGAGAAGTGGTTTGGAAATACTCTTCAGATCTTGGGAGACGCTGGTGATCCTCAACTAGCCACCTGAAAAGATATAAACACTCCGGTTGGGGGTGCCGGAATTAGCACTCCGACGGACAAGTTAGTTCAGACACTCGAGATAGCTTATTTACTAAGTTTCGTGAAGTATTTCTTACATACCTTTCTATAACCGTTGTTCCTATATTTATACATGTTCAAATCAATCCTTGGGGCCAGGGCCTACTTTTTAATCATTGTCCTTTCTTTTATTCGGCCGTAAGGACTTACACCTATTCGGCACATATATTATATTCGGCTCCCTACTCTCGCAGGATACAGCCGATTAATATCAGTCTTAAAATAGTATGCACCTTCTGATTTTTCCATATATTCGGCCCCCACAATTGCCCCCCGAACTCCCCATTGACGGAAGTTAATCGGCGTGTTTAGCCTTGAATTGAAAAAGTTAAAATAGGTCAGGCGGCTTCGCGTACCCCAATATAGATGTCAGGATGCGCACACCTTTTCGTTCATCATTACGCTTTCCCGCCTCAATCGTGCGTCTCGCATTTATTGTGATTTGAAATTTCAGTCCTTTCGAATGCACAGTTCGTCGAGTATTCGAGACTCTTGGACCTCCAGCGGACATCCCTTCTCTGACTCGCATTTTCTGCAACTCTTCTCCGTCTACCCTCGTCTCCTTTGCTCCTCGTAAGTCTTCTTCTCTTTTCTTTGCAATCCTACTTTCTGTTTATTATTTTCATTTCGGTGAACCCCTTTATTCCTCGTGAAAATGGCCAAACACTTGAAAGACCTCCTTTTTGAGGGTCATGTCTCCAGATTCCGGCGACACTTTTCCATCCCCGACGACGTTCATCTATCTCTAGTGACGGACAACACTTTGGATATGGAGAGAGAGGATCAAAATTCAATCGTTTTTCCTCTCCTATCCATTGCAGAGGCCGGGGTCCGTTTTTCCCTACATTCATTCCTTAGGGCCGTCCTCCGCTATTGGGGTCTGATCCCTTCTCAGCCCAACGTGAACTTTTTTCGAATCGTAATGGGGATCGTAGAGTTGAACCGGCACCTCAGGATCGATCTTGGGATTCCGGCCATTCGGCACTGCTATGCTTTAGCGAAATCTTCCGGTCGGCTTGGGCGGTACTTTCTTAGGGCCAAGGATACTGACCATCATTTGGTAACCATGCTTGCCAGTTTTGGCAAGCGTGTGGATGACGTAATGGTCAATATCCGAGGGAATTGGGAATTTGGCAAAGGCGAGGGTCGCCTAGACCCTATTCCCAGACGGAGGGGTGAACCAGGTCGCCGCGTGTCTCCTTGTGTTTACTGAACTTTTCTTTTACTCGGCCTTCCCTCTGTGTCTAACCCTTTGTCTTTGCAGGCAGTAATTTGAAGAGGGTTTTGGTTTCTACTGACGACGCGGTCCTTGCGCAGATTGTGACTGCACTCGGATACTTCGGCCGTCCAAACGTACAGAAGCGAGGGAGAGCGGCCCACATACTTCTTCGGTACGAGCCTACTTACACTACCTTTTCGGCCGCTGACAACATTCCAATTCCATCCGGCGATCAACAGCTTACGGCTCTTATCTTTCCCAGCTTCAAGAGCCTTAGGCAAGTTGGTCTCGAGGCTTCTGATTCGGGGTAAGACGTCGGGCCGATGGTAGAGGTAGTCGCCGAACCAGGCAGAGAATTCGTTGAAGAGGCCGAAGAGGTTGACAAGGCCCTAAACTCGGTGTTTGAGGCAGCTAGACGTAGTCAGCCTACTTCGCCGTCCACTTCGGGTCGAGCGGAGTTTTCTTTTGGAGATATCTTTGGAGGTTTGGGAGACCTACCCGGCGATTTTTTTGAAGGTATGGCTAGGGAAAGCCTCACGCAAATGGCTCGAAAGAAGAATGCCGAGCGTATGGCCGTGCGGAAAAAGGCCGAGGCTGTCCGTTCTGGGCCTGCCTTGGTTGAGTCTTTCGAACTCGTTATTGATGAGCCGGCTAAGACTGTTGCGGCCGAAACGGCGAAAGAGGTTGAACAACTGGTCATTGATGAACGGTTGATTCCGGAAGAGCGGGGCAAGAAACGTAGCGCCAACGGAGAGGCCATTTCAGAAGATAGTCTTGCCGACAAAAGGCCTCGCTTAGAAGAATCGGACGTGGTCGTTCCTTTTATTGTTCAGCCAAAGATCAGAGACACACCGATTCCCTCTGACGCATCGATCATTAACGACCCGGCTGTAGCCTTGAGCCTGGCGGCGTCAGTCTCTCTACCGGTTGATAAGGCATCCTTTCATGCCGTGCCAGATTTGGTGGCCATAGCCCTATCTGCGTAGTCGGCTCTTTTGGTAGGTGAACTTTGACTTGTTTTGACTTTGGTTGCCTATGGCATCTAACAATCCCAACTCGTTTTGCAGACGGTCGGCAGGATCGCCGACTTGGGACGCCGCCTACACGATGCCCTTGAGAGGGTTGACCGTTTGCAGTCGGAAGTGGTTGATCAAAAGTGCAGGGCCGAGTTTGAGATGATGAGAGCCGCGATGGAGACTGCGCAAGCTGAAGCCGAAGTGGAAAGGGCTCGGGCTGCCGATCAGCTCCGTTCTGATGCCAAAGATAGGGCGAACGCGAGCAAAGAATCGCTCAGGCTAGCCGAGGAGGCGCTTAAGAAGATGGAGACTGAGTTGGCAGAGTTGAAGGCGGCCAAGGAAAATGCGGAATCTGAGGCTTCTGCCACATTTGAAGCAGGAAAAGGCGCCGCCTTCATAGAATACGTAGATGAAGTCCCCAAGTTTGAAAATCGGGGGTTCAAACACGGTTGGCTCAAGGCCCTTGATGCCGCTGGGGTTACATTGGGCTGCCAATTCCTTATGAGCAGGTGGACGTTGAGCCACTTGAGTCTGACCCCGAGGAGTAATCTGGGAGTCATTCAAATTTTATGAGATGCTCTTCCTTTTAATTGTACATTTTTGTTTTAAGGACTTTTGTTGGTTCCGAGTAGTTTTCATGTATAAATTGGCTACTGTCTGTGCTCAATTTATTAATGAAAATTATCTTGTTGTCTCAATTTATTAATGAAAATTATCGTGTTGTTTCACTACTATCGTGTTGTCTCAGTTTGTGATGTTATGTTTGTTAAAAAAATTTTCCTTTCACTACCTTAGATAGAATGATTACTCTGTTGAGCTTTCTATGATTGGGTATCTTGGCAATACTGACTTATCATTCGTATGCCGAATAGTTCGTTGGTATTACTCTGGGGCACTTAAGCCGAATAGATTGATAAATCTATCACACCCTTGCCCCAGGCGGTGCATGATCATTCTGAAGTCGATTCATGGGCCGACTGGGGAACTTAAGCCGAATAGATTGATAAATCTATCACGCCCTTGCCCCAGGCAGTGCATGATCATTCTGAAGTCGATTCATGGGCCGGCTAGGGCACTTAAGCCGAATAGATTGATTAATCTGCCCTTGCCCCATGCGGTGCATGATCATTCGGGAGTCGATTCATGGGCCGGCTGGGGCACTTAAGCTGAATAGATTGGTTAGTCTGCCCTTGCCCCAGGCGGTGCATGATCATTCGGGCGCCGGAAGAGACGACCTTAGGAGTTTGGAGGTCGAGCCAATCGGCGCCGGGCGATTGAGGGCACTTAAGCCGAATAGATTGGTTAGTCTGCCTTTGCCCCAGGCGGTGCATGATCATTCGGGCGCCGGAAGAGACGACCTTAGGAGTTTGGAGGTCGAGCCAATCGGCGCCGGGCGATTGAGGGCACTTAAGCCTAATATATTGGTTAGTCTGCCCTTGCCCCAGGCGGTGCATGATCATTCTGAAGTCGATTCATGGGCCGGCTGGGGCACTTAAGCTAAATAGACTGGTTAGTCTGCCCTTGCCCCAGGCAGTGCATGATCATTTGGGAGTTGATTCATGGGCCGGCTAGGGCACTTAAGCCAAATAGATTGATTAATCTGCCCTTGCCCCAGGCGGTGCATGATCATTCGGGAGTCAATTCATGGGCTGGCTGGGGCACTTAAGCCGAATAGATTGGTTAGTCTTCCCTTGCCCCAGGCGGTGCATGATCATTCGGGCGCCGGAAGAGACGACCTTAGGAGTTTGGAGGTCGAGCCAATCGGTGCCGGGCGATTGAGGGCACTTAAGCCGAATAGATTGGTTAGTCTGCCCTTGCCCCAGGCGGTGCATGATCATTCGGGAGTCGATTCATGGGCCGGCTGGGGCACTTAAGCCGAATAGATTGATTAATCTGCCCTTGCCCCAGGCGGTGCATGATCATTCGGAGTCGATTCATGGGCCGACTGGGGCACTTAAGCCGAATAGATTGATTAATCTGCCCTTGCCCCAGGCGGTGCATGATCATTCGGGAGTCGATTCATGGGCCGGCTGGGGCACTTAAGCCGAATAGATTGGTTAGTCTGCCCTTGCCCCAGGCGGTGCATGATCATTCGGGCGCCGCAAGAGACGACCTTAGGAGTTTGGAGGTCGAGCCAATCGGCGCCGGGCGATTGAGGGCACTTAAGCCGAATATATGGTTAGTCTGCCCTTGCCCCAGGCGGTGCATGATCATTCGGGAGTCGATTCATGGGCCGGCTGGGGCACTTAAGCCGAATAGATTGATTAATCTGCCCTTGCCCTAGGCGGTGCATGATCATTCGGGAGTTGATTCATGGGCCGGCTGGGGCACTTAAGCCGAATAGATTGGTTAGTCTGCCCTTGCCCCAGGCGGTGCATGATCATTCGGGCGCCGGAAGAGACGACCTTAGGAGTTTGGAGGTCGAGCCAATCGGCGCTAGGCGATTGAGGTTTTCACAATTAATGAGATTGCCTTGAGGGTGCTGCCTCTGGAAAGGATAAATGATTTAGGGTACAACTTTATGAATATAGAAAACGACTGACTCCAGCTTTCGAAGATATCATATGAATGTCGAACAGACTCTTCTTTAACAGCAGAGGGGAAGCGAGGACGCTAGCTGAGCTGGGTGGAGACATGAATCGAAGTGATGACCTTTCGCGCACAGGGGGTAGGTGTTCCAGGGATCGAGAGAGGCGTCAGTCTCCTCGACGTCGAAGCAGGTCGCCCAGGCGGGAGAAGCAGTCGCAGGGCAGATCTTCTCAACCTCGAGTTGAGAGGGGAGCTGACTCGAATCCGTGCCCATTAAGCTTCGCGGTATTTGTGGGGAATAGACCCATGACAGAGGCGGACTCCATCGTTCGAGACCCAAATGTAACGGTCGAGTTTGCTCGACAAATTTTTCCGCCGGAGGTCTAGCAATCGATGGTAGGCCGTCAAGACTACGAAGTATTTCGCGAAGGCGTTCACGGGGCGGTGAAGGGGCTGTACACTGCCTATGAAATTGGCATGCGGTTGCGCGCTGCCCGCCGAGAAATGGAGAAGAATGATGAACGTATTCGAAGTTTGGAGGCTCACGCGGAGGCGGCTGAGCGCGAGTTAAGGAAGACCAAGGCGGCCCAGGCACAACCCACTGGGCAGGGAAACCCAATCGTGAAAGAGAGGGTTACCAGTCGGCTCATCAGTTCCGCGCTTGCCGATCGCGAGATGACGAGTATGTTCGCAATAGAGAACGCGAAGGGGAGGGCCTATGAGAAAGGTTTCCATGAAGGCCGAAAAGTTGGAATCGAAAAGACCAAGGAAAAACTGGCCGAAGAAGTTTGCCGATGTGAAAATCGTGGATTTAGGTACGGTTGGATCAAGGCATCTCAAGCCGTAGAAGCTCTTCGAGCGTCGGGCATTGATTCGGCATCGCCACTCTACCACAGTAAACATTTTCCGTTTTCTGCTTTTGAAGTCGAGAAGAGTGATGATGAGGGTGACGCCGTATAAGTATATTTATTGTAAGGCTGAAGCGCAGATCACATTCAAAACTATGTAATTTATTGGTTGTTTTATCGAATAAAAAACGTTCCATTACAAATATTTTATTGCAGTGCGTATTCGGCATGTATGTGTTTCGTTTTATTGTTTGAATGAATGTATAAACGTTGGCCGGCAGGGTCAATCCATACTTGATAGCCGAAAGCCAGTGGGTAGAGTGGCTGCGGCAAATTCAACTCGGCTCGGGGCCTAGATTTTTGGCCAGTGCACGTGCTTCAAAAAGTCGGTTGGACAACTACGCCGTGGCGAATGTCAACCGACGTTTTTCTCGTGGAATTAGTGTTAGCGAAATCACCTCAGGATTGGGGCCTCGAGATCGTTGCCAGTATTGAAAATAAAAGAAGTGGGCGCTTTGCGCAGATAAACGATCGCTTATGTGAAGTGAGATAAGTGGGGATGTTAGTTAGAGGCTGGAGTTCAGCCGAACTTGGTGTTGCCATGGAGTGCGGCAGAGGATCCATCCGTATGGGAAGTAGGGCGTCCAAAAGTTGGCATGAATCTTCAAGTCGTCGAAGCAGATCACCCCGAAAGGAAAGGTAACGACCGTTGGGTTTGTCCCTCCTTGTCCTGGATCTTTGCCTTGACATTGTCAATGGTATCAGGGGAGGACTTGGGCACAGTTGGCTCAAGGCATTGCAAACCGTAGAGGACTTCTCGGTGACGGGAGTTAATTCGGCGCTGCTGCTTTACCAATGCACCTTCTCCCCTTTTTAGCTTTTGAGATTGGAAATGGGTATTGTAATGCTCAAATGCAAGTTGCGTTTATGTAACGACTGTCTGATTAAATAAAAATTATAATGCTCAAATGCAAGTTGCGTTTATGTAACGACTGTTTGATCGAATAAAAAGCTTTATTTCAAACATTTGCGTCTTATTCGGAATTTTTGATATGCTCAGTTAAGGACCTTATTTGCGTCTTGCTCAGAATTTTTATATGCTCAGTTAAGGACCTTATTTCTGATTGTTAGCGAGTTTTGTTTTGTTCGTGCCAAAGGGTATTCCGAATCTGGAGGCTTAATGTGGCCAATCGTGATATCCACGAGGGGCGCTCCGAATCCGAAGGCTTAATCGGCCCATGGTGTCATGCACCGAAGGGGTCTCCGAATCCGGAGACTTAATCGGCCCTAAGGTGACATGCACCCAAGGGGGCTCCGAATCCGGAGACTTAATGTGGCCAATCGTGATATCCACGAAGGGCGCTCCGAATCCGGAGGCTTAATCGGCCCTAAAATCGGCCCTAAGGTGTCATGCACCGAAGGGGGCTCCGAATCCGGAGACTTAATTGGCCCTAAGGTGATATGCACCCAAGGGGGCTCCGAATCCGGAGCATTAATCGGCCCTAAGATGTCATGCACCGAAGGGGGCTCCGAATCCGTAGCATTAATCGGCCCTAAGGTGTCATGCACCGAATGGGGCTCCGAATCCGGAGACTTAATCGGCCCTAAGGTGATATGCACCCAAGGGGGCTCCGAATCCGGAGACTTAATGTGGCCAATCGTGATATCCACGAAGGGCGCTCCGAATCTGGAGGCTTAATCGGCCCTAAGGTGTCATGCACCCAAGGGGGCTCTGAATCCAGAGACTTAATCGGCCTTAAGGTGTCATGCACCGAAGGGGGCTTCGAATCCGGAGACTTAATTTGGCCAATCGTGATATCCACGAAGGGCGCTCCGAATCCGGAGGCTTAATCGGCCCTAAGGTGTCATGCACCGAAGGGGGCTCCGAATTCGGAGACTTAATCGGCCCTAAGGTGTCATGCACTGAAGGGGGCTTCGAATCCGGAGACTTAATCGGCCCTAAGGTGTCATGCACCAAAGGGGCTCCGAATCCGGAGACTTAATGTGGCCAATCGTGATATCCACGAAGGGCGCTCCGAATCCGGAGGCCTAATCAGCCCTAAGGTGTCATGCACCGAAGTGGGCTCCGAATCCGGAGACTTAATCGGCCCTAAGGTGTCATGCACCGAAGGGGGCTCCGAATCCGGAGACTTAATGTGGCCAATCGTGATATCCACGAAGGGCGCTCCGAATCCGGAGGCTTAATCGGCCCTAAGGTGTCATGCACCCGAGGGGGCTCCAAATCGTCATCATGACGAGTGTCACAATGGGGTTTGTGAAATGAATTGAGTGACAAAGAAAAAATGGTTTGCATTGCAGAAGTGAAATATACACAAGTATCAAAGCCCACAGGTCGGGTCAGTGATAGGGTTTTCATAGAATCTCTGCTTGTGCCGATTGGGGGGAGCCACGGATCTCTTCAATGCCATGGGCTGTCGGGAAGCGCACAAGCTGATGATAAGTGCTTGGAACGGCCTTCATAATATGTATCCAGGTTCGCCCCATGATGACATTATACAGCGAATGGAGCTTTACGACTAGGAATTCTACTTCGACCGTTCTGGAGCCCACTAGAACAGGTAGTATGATCTTCCCTAACGGGTATTCGGGATTCATATTAAAGTCGAACAATGGGTGAGGCGCCGGAGACAGATCTGACTCGTTGAGGCCGAGTTTGATGAAAGTTTGGTAATATATAACCTCTAAAGTACTCCCCGGGTCTATGAGGATGCGTTCAATGGTGAACTGATTTATGCGTAATTTAATGACCAACGGATCAATGTGGGAAGCTGTTGTGCCGCTAAGATCAGAGTCTTTGAAAGCAATTTCAGAGCTTCTTTAGGTCATTCAGTCGGAATATGTTGCTTCTGGGGGATTGAATGCGATTGAATTGTGTGCACGGTTGGGGGTGCAGGCAGGCTATAGATCACATGGATCACGCCAAGTGGAGGAGAGTCCTACCTCAAGGCTAGTGCCTTGGTTGGCTTTCCCTTTCCCACATACTGTTGCAGTCGGCCGTCTTGCACCAGTTCTTCCAGGTGATCTTTTAATGCGTAGCAACTCTCTGTTTCGTGGCCGTGATCTTTGTGATATTCGCACCGCCTATCCCTTCTTCACGTGTCGGGCGGCCCCACCATCTTTGACGGCCATTTGAAGAATGGTAGGTGTTGGACTTTGGTCATTATTGCAGCGATTGGTTCTGACAACTCCGTGTACTTCTTGTCGGCACGCCTCGAACGCCTGCTGTCGACTTGCAGTTGCTTATTCGTCCAGTGAGAGCATTGATTGCTTGATCGTCGAGTATCCCGCCTTTTGTCTCATTTAGCGCGTTGCTGAGGCTCTGGGCTAGGAGGTGGCACAGAACTTATTGGTTGAGCAATTTCAGGGGGGGCCGTTTTGTTGGACATTTGGTCGGCTTTTATTCTCAAGGCGTCATCTTCCACTTTGCAATACTCCTCAACTTTCTTCATCAACGCCCAGACTGTTTTGGGGGGGTCTTCGGGTCAAGGAACTGCAAAGAGGACTGTCAGGATGTAGTCCCATTTTGAAGGCGGTGATGGCCATGGAGTCGTTGCAAGCGTCGTCGACGAGGTTGAAGCACTCCCAATAGCGCGCCGAATACGCTCTGAGCGTTTCTCCTGACTGAATCTGCATAGCCCAGAGAGAGTCGGCCTGTTTCAGTTGTACCTCGTTGGTGATGAACCTGGCCCTGAAAGATTTCTGTAATTGATGGAAGCTTTTGATGGAGGCCAGCTCCAGCTTGTAATACCACCTGACAGCTAATGGCCCCAGGCTGCTGGGGAATATTCGGCACATGAGGGCTTCATTGTCTGCATGCAATGTCATGGCCTGCTTGTAGTGACGGATATGATCAGTGGGGTCTGATTTTCCATCGTAAAGAGTGAATGACGGAGCTTTGAAATTCTTGGGCAGGGCCGCCCTTGCAATTCGTCGGACAAAAGGATCGTGCTGGTCCTCTTCGTCTGAACTGCTCCTCCTGTGCTTGTTCCTTGTTTGTAGACTCTTTTCGGAGGAGCTGGAAGTTTCGGATCGTCCCTTGTTGGTGAGCTCCGTGGGTAATGAGTTGGAGTCGCTATCGGTGTCCTTTGGTCGGGCTCGAGGTCGTTGTCCACCGACCCTCGGAGGTCGTTCGGGATCTTGGCGCATGGCTTCTCTCGATTTTGCGACTTCAAGGACCAAATCTTGACGGAGACGTTCATTTTCAGCGATCATGTTCTCCAGCCTTTGTTCATTCTGCTTTGCTTGTTCCATGATCGCCTGCATTGTCTCTTGCGCTGAAGTCGTTGGTGAATCGAAGTTCAAGGCGCATCTTGCAGCGATGGTTTCTTTTCCGAGCATATTTGCTGGAGTGAGGTCATCCCCCTGTGCGGTCTCGTCAATGGCTACCGGAGGATCTTCAGTCATGCCTGCCATGGATATATTTGAGTATTCCCACAGACGGCGCCAATTGTGGAGAAGTGGTTTGAAAATACTCTTCAGATCCTGGGAGACGCTGGTGATCCTCAGCTAGCCACCTGAAAAGATACAAACACTCCGGTCGGGGGTGCCGGAATTAGAACTCCGACGAACAAGTTAGTTCAGACACTCGAGATAGCTTCTTTACTAAGTTTCGTGAAGTATTTCTTACATACTTTTCTATAACCGTTGTTCCTGTATTTATACATGTTCAAATCAATCCTCGGGGCCAGGGCCTACTTTTTAATCATTGTCCTTTCTTTTATTCGGCCGTAAGGACTTACACCTATTCGGCACACATATTATATTCGGCTCCCTACTCTCGCAGGATACAACCGATTAATATCAGTCTTAAAATAGTATGCACCTTCTGATTTTTCCATATATTCGGCCCCCACAAGAACGAAATCTCATAATTTTCTGCAACTGAAGCAACCATAAATACTCCAATTTTTCCACTTTACAAGAGCAACCATGCTCCAAATTAGGCAAAATCCCAGCAAAAATCATCAAAACCCACTGCACAGGTGGCTGGCCAAAAGATGAGCCGGCCGTACAATATATTGGTCGGCCAGCCATATTGATGTTAGGGGTAAAATCGGGTTTTCAACCCATGGCTCATTAAAACACGGTTTGGGCTCCTTGTTTCACACCTATATAGTCCGAAAACCCTATATATATCTCTCTCTCTCTCTCTATATATATATACATTTTCACTCTACTCACTATACCCAACGATCCACGTAAACTTTTTTCGTAAAACCTTTTTGGCCCTCTACGTTTTGAACTGATTAGATTTTGATTTGGGATTTTTTGGATTTCTCATTATTTTTTTCTTGTTTCTCACAGGTTTTATTGGTTTTCTTGTATCATCTTCCAAGTTTTCACTTTTTTCTCTCATTTTCTCTCTTCTAGGGTTTGGTTTTTTGGTTCTCACCTATTTCTCTCATTTTTCTTGCTTTTCTCTCACCACCTATCACATTCTCCATGGCTGATGACATTCCATATGACGGTGCCCCTTCTGAGGTACATATTCCTCCGCCTGCCGCGGGTGTGGAGGACCCAATGCCAGAGGAGGAAGACGAGGCAACAGGGGATATTGCTGTTGACATTGCGGCAGAGGAGATTTACCCTCCTAAGCCTGAGCCTGAGCCTGAGTTACCACCGCTGAGGGTGAGGCCATTTGATCCAGCTACCTACCACCCGCGTACGCATTCGATGGTCCCCGATGCCATACTGCGATTTGAGGACTTTGCCCGAGGCGTGGCCGAGGACTTTCTCTTGTGTGAGCACACATCACACCTTTCCCATGATACTTCTGAGGTAAGAACCTTTGTGCCCTTATGTACTTTGCTTCAAGATTCATTACACTCTTATCTGACCATGCATTTAACAAATTTCACTTTTAACACAGGGTGACGCCTATGCCTGGAGAGGTTATGGCACTATGACAATGAGGGACTGGTATCAGGATCTCCCTGCTAAAGTCTGAGAGATAGTGGATGAGGCAAGCTTCAACCTATTTTGCTCCAGGCTCTTACGGCTACAGGCGAGCCGGCCTTTACTTGGTGCCTTAGTAGAGAGGTGGTGGGACACCACCAACTCCTTCCACTTCTTCACTATAAGGGAGATGACGATGACTCACTACAATTTCTTAATGATCACAAGACAATGAGTAGGGGGTGATCCGATCGCTTTTAATCTAGACATGGGCCAGTGGCGGGCCGCCTAGGTCCATCTTCTAGGAGCATGCCCTCTGTTGGATAGGTCATCTATGGTAAGGTACAGTTGGTTTTACGACTACTTCAATGGGAGTCAGCCAGAGACTCAGGAGTAGGTGGAGTAGTATACTTGGGGATTTTTGATCTGTCTTCTGAGCACCACCTTGTTTGCGAACAGGTGGAACACCATAGGTTTACATCTTCTCAGTGCTTTGTTGGTGTTGCACCGGGTTCACTATTACGACTAGGGTGGCGCTGGCCTTGCCACCCTGTACGGCTATATAAGCTCCGGTTCTCGCAAGAAGAGGAACATTGTTGGAGGCTACTGGAAAGCCTGAGAGGTACATCTTACACTTTCAATTTCTATTTGTAAACTATGCTTTCTACTTTGCATTTTCTGCCTTTATTTCTGTTTACAACCTGTCAACTCACAAATTGTTCTCTTGTTGCAGCTTTGGGTATATGCTTATTTCCCCACCCGTGCCCCGATTCTGAGAGATTAGGTGGCAGTAGTTGTGCCTCACTCGAGGTTGTATGATGGCAGGTGCTATCCCCATCACCGCAGCGTCACCACCTTCGCCTATTACCGCCGCTTCTTCGATACAGTGACGGTTTGTGAGGTAAACTGAAACTCATACCTATTACATTCCATCTCTATTCTTTGGCCCATACTTTGACAATTGAGACAACTGACTGTGAATTCTCCGTTTGCAGGTTACTTGGTAGCCATGGGTGGTCATGCCTACGGGGACGAGGGATGAGTATGTCGGTTCAT
This sequence comes from Camellia japonica, assembly GCA_030407325.1. Taxonomy (NCBI): domain Eukaryota; kingdom Viridiplantae; phylum Streptophyta; class Magnoliopsida; order Ericales; family Theaceae; genus Camellia; species Camellia japonica. The sequence goes on from JAPPVO010002312.1 coordinate 23,039, forward strand.
GGGACACTTCTCAATTGCGGATCCTACTGGAGGGTAGGACTTGGTATCTGGAGAAGCATTTCATACGCCAGACTCTAGGTCTACCCGACCCCATTGTTCCTACTTCCCCTCCTCTATCGATGAGGACCGCCGATAGTCTTCCTATCAAGGCTATCATGACATTCATGGCGGCGCTAGATGCTGATATGTTCTGCGGAGTAGAGGACTACACTACTTTCATCCGGACCCATCTTATGCCGCCTTTGACCAAAGCTTGCACAGTTGGTGTTGTAGATGTGCCCGCCGCTAGAGGCACCATTCCTATGGCTGAGCTTGATGCCGAAGCGCTGCCCTCACTGTTCATGTGGCCGATCTCCCAATGATCTCGACTATGATCACATACTGGCGGCCGAACGGGATAACCCATTAGATTCCGCTCAAGCGCCTGGAGGAGCGCGAGTATGTTAGGGACCCTGATGTCCAACAGGTATGCACTTTGTCCTACCATTTCTATTTCATATTTCCTTTTCTCTATATACTGATATTCAAACTCATCTTGTAGGTGTCTGTGGGTTATATGGATAGCCTCCTCGAGTTGGTTGACTCCTTGGTCCATATGGTGCGGAGGAGGGAGGCATTACTCGCTTACCACAGTCATCAGGTATCTCTTTTTTCTTATCTAACATGCTATGATTGCCTCTAACTATACTCATATTGTTTCTACACTAAAAAGTACTAATGCTTTGTTTCTTGCAAACTCTTTCAGCCTCCGCCTATATTAGTGGCGCTTGTAGCACCCCTTACAGCTGCAGGAAGGAGAGACAGACAGGCTCCCATATGTGGTAGAGGTGAGGGCAAAGGTAGAGGTAGGGGCAGGGGTGCCCAGAGTCAGAGTCAAAGCGGAGATAGCGAGTCCTGAGTGTAAGGGGCTTCATTGTCCGCAAAGAGGACTTTGACCGATGAGGACATTGAGACCAAGGATGCCGAGGAGATCGCGAGCGAGCATTCTGGGTCCAAGGATGGAGACAATGATTCTGGCTCGGAGTCACAGTCTTCCAGTGATAACGGTGCTGACGATGACAGTGATCTTGTGTCTCGTCCTCGAAAAAGGATGAAGAGGGCTTCCCAACACACTTGACTTGGCAGACACTAATCCTGCACTCCCCCCCCCCTTTTTTTTTTCTTTTGCTTTGTAGTACAGAAATTATATAGCTTCAGATAGGTTCTTTTACTTTTTCTTTTTGAAAACTTCGTATTTTCTATTTTGTAAAAACTATGATCGGGGTTAAACCCTGGAGTTTATAAAAGAAAGAATTTTTATTTTGCATGTCATCTTCAGAATGGCACAACACTTGCATAAAATTGATTTATTTCTAAAATTGAAAATGAGAATGATTGTATTTGAATGGGTTCTTAATCGAATATTGAGCCCACGACCGACTATAATACAAAATACGACTCAACAACGGAAAAACGAAGTAAAAACAACCCAAACACATCTATTTACACTTACTAGAAACAAAAGACTCAAAACATGACTCAAAAACAAAAAGGGCAGACATAATACTGCTTCAAAATTGTTTGGTTGGCACAGTTGGCCAACCGGCCAATGAAATGTACGGCCAGCTGAGAAAGTGGCCAACCGGCCAAGAACTGCGACTGGACAGCTGGCAATAGTTGTCAGCCACTCACACACCCTTATCTTCTATAAAGGTCTTCTATTGCTGCTTCTACAATAGAACATCACTTTTTTTACTAGTTTTCTCTGAAAATGGAGATTTTCCTTGTTGACAGGCTCAAGGATTGGACGACCACTTTGGATGGCACGAAAAAGGTGAATTTCAACGGTTTCGGCATAAACACTCTTTTTTCCTTGAGCCACACTTCACTTTGTTTTCCATTTCTCCACGCTGCTGCTCGCTATTGGGACCTGATTGCTCATGTATTTCACTTCAGATCGCAAGAGATGTGTACTGCTCTTGAAGAATTTCAAGCATTAATAGAGTCTCAGCGTAATGAAGAGATTAGGCCTCAACCGCTTTTTGGCCACGCATGGGCTCTTGAACAGATGCGTGGCCTCTCTTTCAGCGAGGCTAAATCTTTGGTTCGTGAAGGAGAGTTGGACATTCTTAGCCTGATTCGCCATTTCTCGGATATCAGAAATAAGCGTCATCTTCTTTGGCAACGTTATAGCCAACATACTCTCTGCATATGCTTGCTCGCCCATTATCTTCTTGCCCCTAGTGGTAGCAGAGTCAGCATTCGTTTGATCGTTGAGCCTTAAGAAGGGCCAAGGCTATATAGGCTTGGCACTAGCCGAAACCTTAATGGGTTTGGATGCTGTCCATAAGCGAGAGACTTCTCGTTTTGCGGGGAGTCCACTTCTTCTGCAGGTATTGTTTCCCACCCTTTCTCATTTATGATTTCTCACATCACTTTGGCACTCACTCTTTGTTTTCTCTCCAAAGCCCTTTCCTTACTTTTTCTTTCAACGCATATCTCTCTGTTCTTTAATCTATCTTTTTTTTTTTATCCCTTCCCAGGTGTGGTTGATGGATAAGCTGAAAGTCGTGGACCCTTGCCCCAAGTATTCGGCCAAATCCTACTTCTTTCGCTCGCAACTAGTGAGCTTCTCTACAGAGGGGTTGCGGTGCGATTAGATGTGTAGCAGATCTCCGACTGACATCGCTTAGTGATGCCCTTAGCTAAACTTGACCGAGATGAGTTACAACATGTCCCACCAGCCGGGTATACTGTTGATCGGCCTCACACACTGTGTTTTCTACTTCCTATTCTAGTTTAGACACCAGTTTGGATGTGAGCAAACTCATCCAGATGAGGGGGTCAAATACCCTGTTCCATTTCCAGTCTGTGCTTTACACTTGGCTCGATACCTTGCTGCTTAAAGGATAAGAGAGATTTTGGCTCCTGCTACTAGCTTCAGTTATGCCCTTTTTGGCGAGTGTTTGGCTTGGCTTGAGGATAAGATACAGGTTAGGCCATCATTGGCAGCAGAAACTTCTGAGAGTGTGGACAAGAGGTAAAGGCCTACTACCTGACTTATTTGTGCCCCTAGTTTATTGCTTTGACTTTTCTTTTTAAGTTTTATGATGTAAAAGAAACTTTGATTTAACCTGAGAGTTGGGTGGTGTACTTGTTTTGAGTTGTGAGTATTGAAAATTTTCCTTCTTGGGTTTAAGAAATGGTCTGCATTGCAAAAAGTAAAATTTTGAGAAAATCAACTTCATTAAAACTTTTCAAAACAAATTTTCGCAAATGGTCATTACCAGATACACATGGAATCAATTCTCGAGACATAGAGCCTTGACTCAAAAGGATCATGACTGCCTACAACTACATTCACCTTCTCTATTGTTCTACCCCTTGCTTCATCTTACAACTGGACCTTCTGCTAAATGGAGGTAAAACAATCAAGCCGACTGATGGTGAGATGGACCGATCAAACAATGGATAGGACATTTGAGTTGAAAGATTAGGGCCGAACTTCAAGATGAAGTTGCCTACGTATCCCAAAGATAGGAATCAGGCCTTAGGTAGTTTAGTTAAGGGTCACTCGAGTATTAACTCTCTCCTTTTACACTATAACTTTTTCCAAAGCCACCCTTTCAGGTTTTCAACCTTGCGAGCTCTATTTTTCTTTTATTTCTAATTTTTCATGCTCTAACTTTTGTCTAGGTCGCCCTTTTGGGTTTTCGATCTAGCGAGCCTCTCAAGGATAATACTTTTTCAACTTGTCCATGTTGATTAGTTGCGAGAACTCCAAGCCATCTAAATTTATGAGGATGATTTCTCCTCTTGATCAGATAGATTTGATGATGTAGGGACCAGTCCAATTGTGTCGAAACTTGCCCCTAAGGTCATGGATAGGGGCCCAATTGTCTTTGAGCACAATATCTCCCTCTTTAAGATTTCTAGACTTGACTTTCTTGTTGAAGGCCCTAACAATTCTGCGCTGATATCCCTAGATGTGATACAACACCTTTAACTCTTCAAATCTATTTTGTTGTCAATCTGCCTTTACTATCTGACACTCAGCCATGATTCTCAGCGACGGCACCTCGATTTTCAATTGGCAAAATAGCTTCTATCCCATATACCAAAGAGTAGGGGGTCGCCCCCGTAGATGTCCGAATTGATGTTCGATAACCCCAAAGTGCAAAAGGTAGTTTGTCTGGCCAATCTTTGTAGGTTTCCACCATCTTTCGCAGAATATTCTGGATATTCTTGTTTGCGGCTTCAACAGCTCCATTGGTTTGTGGCCTATATGTTGATGACTTATGAAAAACCATGTTGTACTTTTCAAGTAAATCTACAACCTCCTTTTTGAAGTATAAGCCATTGTCCGATATTATCTCATTTGGCACCCCATATTTGCAGATGATGTTATTCCTAATGAATTTGGCCACATGCGACGCTTTCAACATAGAACATGTCATCATCGAGTGTTCAGAGTGAAGCGTCCAAGTCTTAGGGGCTGTCAAAATAGGTTGTCTACACTGGGTCTCAACTATACCCAACTCTGCTTGCAGTTGTTGTATTTGTGTAAGAATTGTAGTCTTCTTCTCATTGATGGAAGCATTGGCCTTGGAAATGGCTTGAGTTCTAGCAGTAGCACTGGCCAAGGTATGAGAAACCTCCTTACGGAGGCCATTCTTGCATTAGCAACCTCAGTCTCAACTTCAAACTGTGCCATAGAGGAAAGGATGTGAAGTTGATCAACATCTAAGAGTCTTTCTCCTAGTGGCAAAAAGCTTTGAAATTTGCCAAAAAGCGCTTCAGCTTTAGTGAGGGCAAGGTCTTCAAAAGGGTGACTTAGTGTAACACTACCCGGGGGGTACCCGCATGCGTTAAATAGTTCGGACCCTCGATTTTTTCAATCTAGTCTCACAAGTACAATGTGAAACATAGATGAGGGTCCAAATTTGGCAACTTTTGTAGAAATTCATTTTATTTGCAAAATCTTTGCCAGAAATGGACTATATCACTAGATCTCAAAGTCGCCATCTAATATTTTAGAAAAATTAGGAAACCCGTGACTCGTGCCAAGGCCACTGTTCGTCACAACCAAGGATGCTTAGCTCGAAACCTTAGGTATGAGGAATGTCATTAATTGAGCACCCCTGCTCACCTAATCAAAGGTTGGCTTCTATTAAACCATGATATGAGTTTTATTTACTTTGTATGTTCATATTCTGATTATTTAATAAATCCTAAAATTTACTATGTGAATCAAACAAATATGGATTGTGCCATTTGTTTTGGAACAACTTGATTCCATGTATTTTGAAAATGTTTTGAATAGCGTTCCAAAACACAAAAAATTGAGTTTACAAACATGAAAATCAATTTTATTCCAAATCAAATAACATAACCTTTATCCCCTGGCATGCATAGAGTTATATCAAATAAGCAAATAGCCACATTGTAGGATGCTAAACATAGTAAGAAAAATACACACAAGCAGGATTCTAAAGCACAAAAACTTGCATATTTGTCAACGTCCCGCAAATAATTACAAAACAAAGTTAGTAAACACATGCATGATATACAAGATCCTAATCTAATTCACTCATGAAATGTAACTAAAGATCTGACTTCTAATATATGACATGTGAATCATCTCAAGACATGAGGTAGTGCACAAAATCACATAATATTCGATTAAACCCATAGATGCAAATTTAGCCGGATCTTAGGGTATGAAACATGGATGCAAAACATGGATATGATGACAAGCAAAATATACTACATATGTACAAATAAAGAAAGAGAGTAAAAGAACGGTATAGAAAGAAGCGGGGTGGGGGATTATTACAAAACTTTGAATATTACATGTCCGAATAAGAGAGGAGAGGAAAAAATATTACAACAAAAATATCTGTAACATCGCCGGGGGCTACTCGTGTGCGCTAAATAGTTCGGACCCTCGAATTCTTTGATCTAGTCTCACGAGTGCAATGTGAAACATAGATGAAAGTCCAAATCCGGAAACTTATATAGAAAATCCATTTTATTGCAAAACATTTGCTAGAAATGGACTGCATCACCAAATCTCAGAGTCGCCACCTAATATTTTGGGAAATTAGGAAACCCGTGACTCATGCCAAGGCTACTGTTCGTCATAACAAAAAATGTCTTAGTTCAGAACCTTAGATATGAGAGGAAAAGGTCTTTAATTGAGTTCCATTGCTCACCCAATCAAAGATCGGCCTCTACTAAACCATGATATGAGTTTTATTTACTTTATATGTTCATGTTCCGATTATTTAATAAATCATAAAATTTACTATGTGAAGCAAACAAGTATAGACTATGTCATTCATTTTGAAACAACTTGATTTCATGTGTTTTGAAAGAGTTTTGAATATGTACAACTCAAAGAAATTGAGTTTACAAACATGAAAATCAATATTATTCCAAATTAAGTGACACAACCTCCATCCATCGACATTCATAGAGTTATATCAAATAAGAAAATAGTCACATGGTAGGATGCTAAACATGGTAAGAAAAACACACAAAAGCGGGATGCTAAAGTATAAAAACTTACATATTTACCGACGTCCCGCGAATAGTTACAGATCAAAGTTAGTAAAACATGCATGATCTTATATACAAAATCCTAATGCAGTTCACTCATGAAATGCAACTAAAGATTTGGCTTCTAATATATGACATGTGAATCATCTCAAGAACATAAGGTAGCGCACATAATCACATAAGAATTTATTAAATCCATAAATGCCAATTTAGCCGAATCAAGATGCATGAAACACGGATGTAAAGCATGGATATGATGAAAAGCAAAATATGAGGCATATTTACAAATAAGAAAAACAAGTAAAAGTATGAAATAGAAAGAAGCAGGACATGACATTATTATAACACTTGAATACTTACATATCCGAATGAGAGTGAGAAGAAGAAAATATTATAACAAAATAAAAAACCTCACAAAACTCTCAAATGAAAATAAAAATAGAAGATGTAGTAATCCCAAATTATCTA
>JAPPVO010002313.1:0-31702 GCA_030407325.1 Camellia japonica
CACCGTCAAACCCCTCCGTTCGCAAACGTCAGTTCTTTGTTCCCCTTCGCCGCCATTTCTATTTCTTTGCAAATAATTTTGTATTCAATTAATATATTTTACTCATCATCATCAAAATCATAGAATCCGATTCATATACACACACATCATATTTATAACAAATAGATTAGGATTTAGGGCGAAGAGTAGCTTAATATTAGCCATCTAAATGTGAAATATATCGATCCATCAAACAATAGTAATCTGTATGTTGAGAGAAAACACACAGATCAACACATGTAAATCAAATAGTAAGATCTAAACACAATCTAAAACAACAAAACACACACAACACACATCATATATATATATATATACAACACAAACAAACACAGAGAAAGAGAATAACAGAGTCGAAAACATAGGTCTCGTCGCTCAAATCTGTGTGTGGTGGTGGTCTTTCTCATTGATTTCTGTGGCGGAAGGAGGTGTTGCAACCTCCTCTCGATGGTGTTTAGGAAAGAGAGAGAGGCGAGCAGTGGAGGAGATCGGTAGCTGAAGAAGGCGGAGGAGGGAGATCGCTAGCGGAGGGAGATGGAGCGGTGAGAGGAGAGAGAACGGTTTGGTTCAGGAAACAATATATAAGTACATGGGTAATTTGGTCATATTTGTAGAAACTTGTCCTTATGACAAAACATTCTAGAGTGTGAACTTTTGGACAAAGAAAATCCAAAATTGAATTTATGGACCGAGAGCTCTTTATTTTAATATTTAAACTAGAAATTATTCCTAGTTCTTTTTCTTGTTATACTCGTCCATAATCCATCAAAAGTCTGACACATGAAAGGTTAGCATAGATTCCGTGAATATTCACAGCATAAAGTCCATCTAAAAACATAAAGAAAATAAAGAGCTAAAACGAACCGATCACCTCAGTGAAATCTTTGTAATACTCTGAGAAGTCTTCCCCAAGCCTATTAGATGGTTGGCCAATCACTATCTTGAAGACTGACTTAAATTTTGGTAAGAACACGCTCCTCTCTCAAACACTCACAAGTTATAGAACTGAAAATACATTTCCACTCAAGCTTAACATTAAAAGATACAAAAATATTAAAGGCAAACAATAAACTCTTTTTGTAATAACATTAAAGCACTTGAAGAAAGCACAAACGTCATCGTGAACCTCAAGAATTGATTGAACCTCTGAGTTGTGGATAAAAAACAGTCAAGTCAGTGCTTTGTGCCTTTTGTTGGGTTTGGGATGGATGGTGAGCAAGAACCCATGGGCAAGTAAACAATTCCCTAATATAAAAGCACCCTAGACTCTCTCTCATAATGAGACAGCCTTAATGTCCTCCCCTCTAAAAAAATATAGTACAATGTAGAACTCCTTACAATAGCCGCTGCAATTATAAATTATAAATTTCTCTATTATGCATTACAGGCATGTGGTGTGGGTAATTTTGTAGGCATGGAAAATGATTTTGGAGACACAAGGTGCTAAAAACAGATAATGGATTGTGCAGCACAACCCAGGGGTTTAGACACAGCTGTAATAATGATCTAACCCAACAAACCGTCCTTACAAATTGATTATGGAGTGATTACTACAATTCTTGTAAATTAAGACTCATTTGCACTTTGTCCCTGAACTTCCAAACACAAAAGTTAACCTCCTCGAACAATTATACTACAACACTTAACATCTTCCATTACAATTTTATCCTAGATTTAAAGGGAATCAGATCATTTGTGAAGCATATGACACGTTTATTAATTTTTTGGGACAATAGTACACCTTTATTAATTTTTTTAATTTTATTTTAAATAGTAATACCCGTATCTAATGATCTCGTTTGCTTGTCTCTCTTTATCTTAGTGGTAGAATGCAAACGGGATCACTAGAAAAGGGCATTATTACCCTAGAAATTTAATAAATGTTTCAGATACGTTTTATATATGATTTGATTGTGTAAAATACCTAACAAAATCCTTAGCAAAAGGGGTCAACTCTTTTAAAGAAAAAGTTCATATCGTATCGTATGGGGACATTGACGAGTGTAAATTTAGGCTTGATATGTACAACATTATTGAACTACCACTAAAACCACAAACTCATTTTTTTTAAAGCTTCAACAAGCTAAAAGTAGTTTCATTATGCAAGTTTATCTACCACCAAACCAAATCAAAGCACAAAAATGGAAATTGACAAAACAATAATGATTTCAAAACCACAAAGCAAAGCAAACCAAAGGAAAAACCGACCTCATTTGGGAAGTAGCATTTTTAGCCTAAAAGTCAAAAAATCATAAAAAAAACCAAAAAGCCAACAACATATACCAAAAAGTCAAAGATTCTCTTCTCTCTACTTTTTGCACATCTTTTCATAAAAAATCAAAAATATCTCAAACATACTAGTTTTTTTTTTTAACACATCATATTTTAGCCAAAAAAGCAAAAGTTACTAAAAAAGCATGTTCCCAAACGAGGTAGAGACAAAAATATAAGAACGCACAATGAATTCAGACATTAAAATAAAACAACTCACAACGAATTCAAACATTAAAATGAAACTACTACACATGCACAAGTATAGACCCTGCTCTTTCTCACCTTACTTTCTATGAAATTACATGCTCTAAATAAGTACGGAACAAAACCCAGAGAAAAAAAAAAAAAAAACTATTATAACCACATTTATTAATTTAAATCCTACTTTCTCTCTTTAAATGTACCGTCTTCTTGGACTGACTTAAAGTTTGGTAACACACTCTTCTCTCAATTACTTACAAGCTATAGAACTGAAAATACATTTCCACTCAAGCTTAACATTAAAAGAAGTAAAAATATTAAATGCAAACAATAAGCTCTTTATGTAATAATATTAAAGCACTTGAGGAAAGCACAAACGTCATCGTGAACCTCAAGAATTGATTTAACCTCTGAGTTGAGGATAAAACAATCAGTGCTTTGTGTCTTTTGTCGGGTTTGGGATGAATGGTCGGCAAGAACCCAAGGGTAAGTAAACAATTCCCTAATCTAAAAGGACCCTAGACTCTCTCACTCATTATGAGAGAGCCTTATCGTCCTCACCTATAAAAGACAGAGTACAATGGATAACTCCTTACAACAGCCGTTGCAACTACAAATTATAGATTTCTCGATCATGCATTACAGGCATGTGGGGTAATTTTCCAAGCATAGAAATTAATTTTGGAGACACAAGGTGCTAAAAACAGATGGTTGATTATGCAGCACAACCCATAGGTTTTGACACCGTTGTAATAACGGCCTAACCCAACAAACCGTTCTTACAAATTGATTATGGAGCGATTACAACTCCCTTAAACTATGACTCATTTGCACTTTGCCCCTGAACTTCCAAACACAAAAGTTAACCACCTCGAACAATTATACTATAACACTTGACACCTCCCATTACAATTTTGTCCCAGATTTAAATCGAATCAAATCATATGTGAAGCATATGACACACTTATTAATTTTTTAAGACAACAATATTGATTTTTATTATTTTTAAGACAATAATACCCTAATATAGTGATATCATTTTCACTTTTGTCTTCGTTATCTTTGAGGCAAAGTATAACTGCGATCAACTTTTTAATAAATATTTCACTAGATAGGGGCATTACTGCCCTAAAAATTTAATAAATATTTCATATACTTTACATATGATTTAATTTTGTGTAAATTCCTAAAAGAATCATAACATAGCAGGTCAACTTTTTTAAAGCAAAAGTATGGGGGACATTGGCAAGTGTAAATTCAGGCTTCATATGTATGACATTGAACTACCACTACAAGTAGTTTAAATTCCTAAACTTTTAAAGCTTCAACAAGCCAAAAGTAGTTTCATAAGCAAGTTTATCTAACACCAAACTTGTTGGAAATTGGGTCGGGTTTAAAATCCATTCCTGATTGGATCGCTCATGGTAGCATGACCTAAGACCCATAAGGAGAGACCTAGTCAAAGTACGCTTGGATTAACTTATCCTGGGAATCAGTGTGATTAACCCACTATCTCATCGCTTGACGAGATAGAGTTATGGGTGTTATAACTCTCTCACATAATATACGTATTATATTTGGAAGAATAAGAATTTAATCTGTTTTCTCTCTCTCCTAGACTCTCTTCTCTCTCTCCATAAAAACACATAATAGCCCTTTGTACTGTGAAGAGTGTGGATAGTTCTAATAGTTTAACTCCATTGCTAAAAATTATTCAAAAATATCAATAGAAACACGTATGATCTATGGATTTGGTTTGAATGAAAAGGTATATCAAATCCGTTTATTTCTGAGGCATAATATTTCTTATTTTTCCTACAAAACCGAAGCACAAAAGAGCAAAATGAGAGACAAAATAACTCACAAGTTCAGAAGTCAAATGATTTTTGTCATCTTGCACATTTAGGTCTAGTTGCAGCTTATTTCCGGTAACTATGCAAGCCTGGCGCACTCTAATACGAGCACTTGCAACTTGAGCCTCTAATTTGTTGTATTGAGATTGCTGAGTCTCGGGATCAAATTTCCTAGCTTCCGGGAGTAAACTCTTCCCTAACTTGATCTCTTGAATTTCCTTCCTCAACTTCATCTCCCAAAATGTTTTCTGATCTTCACTCAAATCTGGATGCATAAGTTCGAAATTCGATTTCTTCATAGCCTCGTTTTGCTTCTACATTAGGCCTATGTCAGCGTTGGCCCTACTGCTCAAGTTAGGGTTGTAGTGTAGTGAGTAAGCTATCTGTCTTATCTCTACGACTAGGAGATTTATATCTGAAAAGCAAATGAAGACATCGCAAGAAGAGATTGGGCTAGCAAATCAGATTTCGGAACTGGAGAAGCAAAACGAGGCTATGAAGAAATCGAATTTCGAACTTACGCGTCCAGATTTGAGTGAGGATCGGAAAACATTTTGGGAGATGAAATTGAGGAAGGAAATTCAAGAGATCAAGTTGGGGAAGAGTTTACTCCCGGAAGCTAGGAAATTTGATCTCGAGACTCAGCAATCTCAATACAACAAATTAGAGGCTCAAGTTGCAAGTGCTCGTATCAGAGTGCGCCAGGCTTGCATAGTTACCGGAAATAAGCTGCAACTAGACCTAAATGTGCAAGACGACAAAAATCATTTTGACTTCTAAACTTGTGAGTTATTTTGTCTCTCATTTTGCTCTTTTGTGCTTCGGTTTTGTAGGAAAAATAAGAAATATTATGCCTCAGAAATAAACGGATTTGATATACCTTTTCATTCAAACCAAATCCATAGATCATACGTGTTTCTATTGATATTTTTGAACAATTCTTAGCAATGGAGTTAAACTATTAGAACTATCCACACTCTTCACAGTACAAAGGGCTATTATGTGTTTTTATTGATATTTTTAAATAATTCTTAGCAATGGAGTAAAACTATTAGAACTACTCACACTCGTCACAGTACAAAGGGCTATTATGTGTTTTTATGGAGAGAGAAAGAAGAGAGTCTAGGAGAGAGAAAACAGATTAAATTCTTATTCTTCCAAATATAATACGTATATTATGTGAGAGAGTTATAACACCCATAACTCTATCTCGTCAAGCGATGAGATAGTGGGTTAATCACACTGATTCCCAGGACAAGTTAATCCAAGCGTACTTTGACTAGGTCTCTCCTTATGGGTACCATGAGCGATCCAATCAGGAATGGATTTTAAACCCGACCCAATTTCCAACAAGTTTGGTGGTAGATAAACTTGCATATGAAACTACTTTTGGCTTGTTGAAGCTTTAAAAGTTTAGGAATTTAAACTACTTGTAGTGGTAGTTCAATGTTATACATATGAAGCCTGAATTTACACTTGCCAATGTCCCCCATACTTACTTTTGCTTTAAAAAAGTTGACCTGTTATGCTATGATTCTTTTAGGAATTTACACAAAATTAAATCATATGTAAAGTATATGAAATATTTATTAAATTTTTAGGGCAGCAATGCCTTTATCTAGTGAAATATTTATTAAAAAGTTGATCCCAGTTATACTTTGCCTCAAAGATAAAAAAGACAAAAATGAAAATGATATCACTATATTAGGGTATTATTGTCTTAAAAATAATAAAAATCAATATTGTTGTCCTAAAAAATTAATAAGTGTGTCATATGCTTCATATATGATTTGATTTGATTTAAATCTGGGACAAAATTGTAAAGGGAGGTGTCAAGTGTCATAGTATAATTGTTCGAGGTGGTTAACTTTTGTGTTTGGAAGTTCAGGGGCAAAGTGCAAATGAGTCATAGTTTAAGGGAGTAGTAATCGCTCCATAATCAATTTGTAAGGACGTTTTGTTGGGTTAGGCCGTTATTACAACTGTGTCAAAACCTATGGGTTGTGCTGCATAATCAACTATCTGTTTTTAGCACCTTGTGTCTCGAAAATCAATTTCTATGCTTGGAAAATTACCCCACATGCCTGTAATGCATGATCGAAAAATCTATAATTTGTAGTTGCAACGGCTGTTGTAAGGAGTTATCCATTGTACTCTGTCTTTTATAGGTGAGGACGATAAGGTTGTCTCATAATGAGTGAGAGAGTCTAGCACTACAACAAAATTGAAATTTCACAGCTTGCAATGTATGCCGTAAAAACTCTTTCATAACATGCACACAAATGCCGTTATATGACATGTCGTGGAAAGTTGAGCGTCATTTACAACATGCAGGTAAAGTTGTAAAAAGTAATAAATTAAACATTAATGACATACTTTGTATGTCATATAATTTTTTACATGCCATAAATCATATTTTTCATGGCATAATTTTGCATGCCGTAGAAGGTTATTTTTAATATATTTATAACATACTTTGTATGCCGTATATAATCTTTTACTGCATTTTTTTGCATGCCATAAATCATTACACTTTCACGGTATAATTTTGCATGCCGTAAAAAGTTATTTTAATATATTTATGACAAACTTTGTATGCCGTATATAATTTTTACGACATTTTCTTACATGCCATAAATCATTACACTTTCATGGCATAATTTTGCATATCGTAGAAAGTTATTTTTAATATATATATACACACACACAAGAACATAACCTTACCTAGTCATATGCACATCCAAACAAAGGTAGTAGCTTATAAAGTGCGGCAACTTGTGAACAAACCAAGCAGAGCTTATAAACTTAAAGCCCTAAATCTCTAAGGCATTATCATTTTTTTGGTAACACTGTTAGAAATATTTCAATAAATTTGGCTCTTAACCAAGTTAGCTAGACTCATGCAATGAAAAATGTAAGCATTTTCACTTCCTATCATCTAATCTAACCTACATACAGATACATCTCTAACATAATCCATGTGGCAGATCAAATAGAAAAGAAATGTAGTGAACTTCCCTACTTGACAGCAACAGAAAATTAAGTACATAAATGTGGAAAATAAAACCAAACCTTGCTCAAAAGGGCACACCTAACTGGATCCCCAAAATACTGAGACAGAGATCAGATTGTTTTCTTGTTCATTTGGTCATATTTTCTAAAAGCAACCCTTTAAATAAGGAAATTTGAAAGAAACAAACACATAAGCCTATTTATATGTGACAAAAAAGTGTAGAGATAGTATAGAGAGGGAAAAGAACAGAGGACACAAGATCAAGTACAGCTAAAAGCTATAGCACAGTTCTCAATGCTCAAAAAGTAATAACAATAATAAGATCAGAAGAACAGTTGAAACTGCATTTGGCTCTAGATAGGGGCTGAACTTGCATATAGCTCTACATTTTGACGATTTGTGATTCTTTTCCTCATATTTATTGTCATTTACTATTACTACTACTAGTTATGTTTATTTAATTTTCAATGAATAGAGTACTAAAATTGGTTAAAGGATTGTTCTACCAAACCATGCTATTTTAATAACAGATCTTTCAAACTCAAACTCAAGCAATTTGGAATTTGTTTTCAAACTCAAGAGGCACACAGAAATCTTGGTGCATATTAGGTTGATGCTATATGGCATTACATACCCCATCATATACATAGATGAAGCATGCTTTATGGCATGACATATCACATTAATTTCTGTACATAAAAAAGGTTCCCATCGTATACATTTGCTCATTGAAAGTCTATTAATTGTTTTCACCCAAATCTCATCCTAGGCCTAGCCCATAGGAAAGACTTAACTGCTTTGATATTGAGTGATAAGTATGTAGGAGTTGAATTGGAGTGCAACTACTCTACATTTATAGCTGCCGGGTAGAACTTTGTACCCATTATCTTTGATCTTTGAAAATGGAACACATACAGTAAACATATTTTAACAAAGTCCTCCAGTGAGAACCCATCATAAGCATCAGCACTTCAAAGATTGCATTATTATTACACATCAACATAGAACTCAAAAATGTTAATATTCATACATATATGTGTGTATATAGACACATAAGAGGGGAACAAATGAGAATTAAGTTACCAACACTAAACAAATAGTCGATTTAATCAAACTTCTATAAAATCTCTAACTTCTATATAAACAAATAAATAATCACCTACAAAATCAAGGAGGTCTCAAATGCATGCTATATGAAAGCAAGTAAAACCAGTTTGGGAACTTGAATAAACAGTGAGCAATGGTGGTACAAATAATAACCTTGACGTTATAATTATCTCTCTCTGTAATTTGCTGCAGGAGCTGCTGGTTTTGAGCTTGCATATCATCATATGCCTGACAATAGTCTGAAGAGAAACAACTGATAATCTCAGGCCTTATTTAAAATTACATGAAGAGAAACAATACCAATAACCTCAGGCCTACTTCACAAACACATTGAAGACAAAATGCTCTCCCATATAATAGAGCAGGAACCTAACCTCTAATTCAGATATGTAGGCTTCATTTTCCTCATGTTTGATTTCAGGATATCTGGAAGCCCGGACTTTTCCCTGAAATAGCATAGATAAAAAAATGTCTTCAGGTTTCTGATATATATATATATATATATATCATGCTGGAGAGAACAAAACAAAACTAAAATAAAAATAAAGAATTGCAATCATGTGTAGCACCCATATAAAATGAACTAAACAATGCCAATGCTCACATCCATATGAACTTAAGTTAGTACCAAAAGGGTAATATAGATGAAACAATTGACATATCAAACTGTACCATAAAATAACTGAACATGAGAGATGGCCTCACTCCAATTGATATTTTAACCTGCAATTCCAGAGTTTGCTCATCAAGAGAGGACTTCAAGGTCTGAACATGAGCCCATGCCTTGTATTCAAAATCCCTAGCTTCAATGACATCCCTACAATTGCAAAATTGAAATATAAGCAACCTACAGCAACCTACGTACATGTATTGAATTCAAAAAACCAACATTGAAAACCTAAGTAAGAATACAAAGGTATGGTGGAGCTAGGATCCCACTTCACTTGTATTAACAACAACCAGCTTTCATAGACATATAAAACAAACAAACAATCAGGTAAAGAAAAGGAGATTTATTCAATCCCCCCATATTTATATCCTACATTCCCCAAAAAATATATATATATATATGTATTTAAAAAAATACTCAGAATTTGAATGTTAAAATTCTGAGTTTTTTTTTTTTTTTTAAACAAAAAAAATTAAATTGAGAAAAGGGAAAAAGGAAAAATGGCAGAGAGAAAAGAAAAGGATCAAAAGGCAACAACACTTTTGTGACAGCATAACTTCTGCTTCTAGGATACACCAACAACTCCTTCCTAACATTAACACCGTTGTAATTGTTATCCCCAAACTCACAAGGCCTCTCTTCATCAATCCTCCCCATCCCAACACTACAGCTCCTTGGCACCACTCCCACCGCCGTGGACCACCTCATCTACGTAATTATAAGATTCCATGTGCTCATAGAAAATTCTTACAAGCAAAGGGTGACATGAGCAGACTTTGTATGACTTTTTGGTTCATAATAATTTAATAAAATTGAGTAGGATTGGATTATCAGCTTCATAAATAATTTATCACATGATGCATTGATGCTTGTTGAGACAGACTTGTTCATGTTTGACCTTCTTATCTATGAAGCATAGACACGGCAAAATCAACGCCGTGGCGGTGTCAGATACGGGGACACGCCGGGGACACGCCATCTGCCGTGTCCCTTTAATTTAATTGTTTTTCTTGTAGGGGACACGCGTGTCCAGATCTGGACACGGCGTGAGACACGGCAAGGAGGGAGAGACAAAGGAGAGAGTGTGAAGGAAGAGAGTGAAGAGAGACAAACCTGTCGAAGGTCGAAGATCGAAGCTCCATCAGTAGAAGATCGAAGCTCTATGAATCCAGTCGAAGATCGAAGCTCCAAGCTCCATCAGTCGATCGAACAATCGAACACCCCAGACGATCGCGATCTGTCTCTCTCTCTCTCGCCTTCTCAATCTGTCTCTCTCTCCCTCGCGATCGCGATCGCGATCCTCGACCTGTCTCCTTCTCTCTCTATCTCCCTTGCTTCTGTCGTTTGATCTGAGGGTTTAGTTATTATAACATATTTATTATATAACATATTATTATATATTATATACTAGTTATTATATAATATAATATATAATATATTTATATAATACATATTATAAGATATATATACTCATACATAAAATTAACACATATATGTAAAATAAAATAAAAAAATTAATTGAAACACATTATTTAAAAAATATAATAAATAAATAAAATAATTAATGTATATTAAAATAAAAATATTTATAAAAAAATTAAAAAATTTACCGTGTCCCCTGCCGTGTCCGTGTCCCTATTTTTTAGAAATTGCCGTGTCTCATGTCCGTGTCCGTGTCCGTACTTCATAGCTTCTTATTAACTAATAGATAGCAATTATAAGAGTAACTAGTACTTCAAGCACACACTTCATCCCCTAATTTGCAAACTCATATTAATGAATTTATTATAGTCAGTCCAATAATTTTCAAGAAATTACATTAATTTTCTTTACGATAAATCTGTGTACAATGATTCTTCACAACAAAGTCAAGACATATACAAGTCCCTACGGATTGATTCTATCCCATTCCCACCTAGTTCTTCAACATATTGTTTCCATCATCCTCACCATGAACTCTTCAACAACTTCTGTCAAGTTCTGCAGATTTTCATCAGATAATTTTTCTGTGAACCTCTGCAAAATTCTTGGAATTTCAGGACTAGTCCTCTACTTAGCAGAATTTCAGGAATTTCATCAGATAATTAACTAACCAGACTGAAAGGCAAATCAAGAGGTTGCTGTGACTTGGACGCAACAGACAACGCCAAATGGGTACAGATAGAGAGGGAGAAATAAATTGAAGCTTTAAATTACAATTACATTGAAGTGAATGCCAAACAGAATTGATGAATATCATTTTCCTAATATCTAGTCACAAATAGTAATCCTCTACACACAAAATACAACTAATTGAGATTCCATCAAGAAGCATGAACATGAAACAGAAAAACTGGAGTGGAATTTAATTGGGATTCCATCAACAAATTATTATACAGCAAATTGCTCAAACAACAAAATTCTTAAATAAAACGCATTGGTTTTGTTATCTGACCAAACTTGACAGGAAAGAAGAGCTTGAGAGAGAGAAAGAGAGAGACGGTAGTGCTCACCTTAGTAGACGATGGTGCTCGCTCCCATCGCCGATGCAAATGGTGGGGGCGGTGGAGCTTCGAAATCTCAAAATCGAAATTGCCAATCGCTCTGAGATTGGATCTGAGATGAATCACCAATCACTCTGAGATTAGATCAAACGGGGCTGAAGAAGGTTGATTCGATCGGTTAAGAGAGATTAGGGTTTGGAGAGGGTTGAGAGAGAGAGAGATTGAGACCCAGAAAGTGAGTGAGAGAGTAACGGGGCAATGTTAATTGAGCAAGTTTTTAAATATTATAAATAATTTTTTTTTTACTTTTTAAATTCAAATAATCTACATATAGTTAAAATAATCTACATATAGTTAAAAGAAAATTATTTTTTAATTTTTTTAAAAAATCACTAAATTCAAAAAAAATATAAAATTTAATACATTTCATATATATTACATTTTATTATATTTTTTTACAAATATTTTATTTTTTAGTTGTATTCAGATTAGGCACATCTAAAAAATAATAAATAAATAAATTATTAAAAGAAGGAAAAATATCAAATCAAGGTAATTTTTAAAAAAATAATTACAAATTAATGAGAAGCCATATAAATATTAATTATTAAAATTATAAACTTTTTATGAATATGTAATTTTTTATCTCAAAATCCCACTGGGTGCAATTATCCCTTAAAAGAGACACTAAATTATAAAATAACGTATAAATTATTTTTTACGTTGTCCTCAATTAGGAAAATGTAAGGTGAGAAGCTTGGTTGAAATTGTTAGCTTTTTTAAATCAAAAAAAAAATTCGGATTGAAATTTTTTTTAATAAAAGTTTTCACGACATGCTAATGCATGTCGTGTAAAGTTATAGGGTATGTTTGGTTTGCATTTGGGAGATGAGTTTTAGAAAAAAATTTCTCAAAAATTGTTTGGTTTGAATTTTTCTCAAAAAATTTTCAAAATCACTTTCTCTCTCTTACACATCAATCAATCACTTTTTCTCTCTCCTCTCTCCTTCTCAATCAATTTTTCTCTCGCACACATCTACTCAAATTCTTCCAAAATATCAAATCATGCCAAACTCCAAAAAAAACAACTCTCTCAAAATATATAACCAAACAAATCAAAAAAATTTCTAAACTCTCTCCCCAAAATTTTTTTCAAAAACAACTCTCCCAAAAATAAACCAAACAAACCCATAATATTTTACGACATGAAATGTATGTCGTCTTAAGTACAAATATTTTATGACATATTTTTGTATGCCATGAAAATATACATTTTTTACGGCATGCTTTTGCATGGCATGAAAAAAATTCGGATTGAATTTTTTTTTTTTTTTTTTTGCAAAAGCTTTCACGATATGTTAATGCATGCCGTGTAAAGTTATAATATTTTATAACATGAAATGTATGTCGTCTTAAGTGCAAATATTTTACGACATATTTTTGTAAGTCGTAAAAACATACATTTTTTACGGCATACTTTTGCATGCTATAAATATATGAATCAACAACTTACATGGTATGTATGCTGTTATTGACAAAACATTAATGGCTTGCAAAAAAAAAAAATGCCGTAGAATGTACTAACTACGACATGCATTTAATGCATGTCGTAAACATGATGCTGTGAATAGTTAGTTTTGTTGTAGTGTAGGGTGCTTTTAGATTACGGAATTGTTTACTTACCCTTGGGTTCTTGCCGATCATTCGTCCCAAACCCGACAAAAGACACAAAGCACTGATTGTTTTATCCTCAACTCAGAGGTTAAATCAATTCTTGAGGTTCACGATGACGTTTGTGCTTTCCTCATGTGCTTTAATCACTACAACAAAACTAACTATTTACGACTTCAACTTTACGACATACATCAAATGCATGTCGTAATTAGTACATTCTATAACATTTTTTTTTGCAAGCCGTTAATTGTATTTCAATAACGACATACATACCATGTTAATCGTTAATTCATATATTTATGGCATATAAAAGTATGCCGTAAAAAATGTATGTTTTCACGACTTAAAAAATATGTCGTAAAATATTCGCACTTAAAACGACATACATTTCATGTTGTAAAATATTACAACTTTACACGGCATGCATTAACATGTCGTGAAAACTTTTGCAAAAAAAAAAAAAAACTCAATCCGAATTTTTTTTATGGCATGCAAAAGCATGCCATAAAAAAATGCATATTTTCACGGCATACAAAAATATGTCATAAAATATTCGCACTTAAAATGACATACAATTCATGTTGTAAAATATTATAACTTTACACGGCATGCATTAAAATGTTGTAAAAACTTCTGCAAAAAAAAAAAAAAAAACTTGATCCGAATTTTTTATGGCATGCAAAAGCATGCTGTAAAAAATGCATATTTTCACGACATACAAAAATATGTCGTAAAATATTTGCACTTAAGATGACATACATTTCATATCGTAAAATATTATAACTTTACACGGCATGCATTTGCATGTCGTGAAAACTTTTATTCAAAAAAATTTCAAACGGTTTTTTTTTTTTATTTAAAAAAGCTAACAATTTCAAACCAAGTTTTTTACCTTAAATTTTCCTAATTTAGGGCAACGTAAAAAATAATTTTTACATTATTTTATAATTTAGTGTCTTCTTTTAAGGGATAATTGCACCCAGTGGGATTTTGAGAAAAAAATTACATATTCATGAAAAAGTTTATAATTTTAATGATTAATATTTATATGGCTTCTCACTAATTTGTAATTTTTTTTTTAAATTACCTTGATTTGATATTTTCCTTTCTTTTAATAATTTATTTATTTATTACTTTTTAAATGTGCCTAATCTGAATACAACTAAAAAGTAAAATATTTATAATATATAATATATATGAAAGGTATTAAATTTTATATTTTTTTGAATTTAGTGATTTTTTAAAAAAATTAAAAAATATTTTTCTTTTAAGTATATGTAAATTATTTGAATTTAAAAAGTAAAAAACAAATTATTTAAAATATTTAAAAACTTACAATAAAACAAAAAAACTCAAAAACATCCTCTCACCACTCTCCTAGACTCCCTCTTATTCTATCTATACATGTTTTGCCCCAAACCCTCTCTTTCTCTCTCTCTCTCTCTGCTTGCGAGCTCTTGAGCTCTCTTCGTTCTAGGCTGTTTGAGGTATGTTCTTCGAGCATTGCCTTGTTCGATCGCGTGACTTCGCATGGCCTCACAATGTATGTCATTCACTTTCTCTCCCAATCGATCAATTGTCCTCTATCTCTCGATCATTTTTTCTCAAAAGCTTTGAATTTATCATTTTATTTGAAGTTAGGGTTTGGTGAGAGCCATGGAAATGTAGACTACGAAGCTAAATGCATTTTGAGAGGGTAATTTATATGCAAATTAGGCCGAGCTAGGCCGTCTAAAGAGTGGTTGGCTGGATTAAACCAACTCTTTGTACTCTTCAGCCGAAGTACGTATATGGGCAGAAGAGTGGTTGGCTGGATTAAACCAACTCTTTGTACTCTTCAGCCGAAGTACGTATATGGGCTGAAGAGTGGTTGGTTGGATTAAACTAACTCTTTGTACTCTTCAGCCGAAGTACGTATATCGGCTGAAGAGTGGTTGGCTGGATCAAACCAACTTTTGTTACTCTTCAGCCGAAGTAAGGGTATGGCTGAAGAGTGGTTGGCTAGATTAAACCAACTCTTATTACTCTTCAGCCGAAGTAAGGGTATGGGCTGAAGAGTGGTTGGCTGGATTAAACCAACTGTTTGTTACTCTTCAGCCAGAGTAAGGGTATGGGCTGAAGAGTGGTTGGCTGGATTAAACCAACTCTTTGTACTCTTCAACCGAAGTAATTATATCGGCTAAAGAGTGGTTAGCTAAGTAAGCTTAGTCAGATTGACCAGCTAAAACCGGAATACGGTATCTCGGCCGAAAAATATTTCAAATTGCAGTTAGAAAGCAAGCACTAATAGGAATACAAACCGAGATCACAGTTGGAGCAAAAGAATTCATTGAAAAACTCATTACAAGCACAAGTATACAGATCAAAACCGAGATGAGTGTTAGAGCAGAAAATACAATTTTCATTGATCAAGTTTAGAACAAGTACAAAGGAGGGGCCACAGCCCGATTACACGAGCAAAAAGAAAAAAGAAAAAAGAAAAAGAAAATTACAAAATCAATCAAAAAGGTCTTCAAGATCGGCTTTAATGTCAACTTGAACACCGGTTACAGATGGAAGATCAGTCTCGGTTGCGAGCTCGGTATCAACTGGCAGCACGGTGTCAGTCGGCGGCTCAACAGTTAGGTCTTCAACCGTTGGCTCCAACCAAGCTGATTGATCGTTGCCTTGCTCATTGACTACCGGAGTATCAGTTGGCTCATTTTCTTCATCTTCATCATCTGAACCCTGCAAAAATTGTTGTTGGACAGAAGCAGCATACTCTGCTAGTGAGGCCGTAATGAAATACTGAGGAGCATTGTAGACCTCGGTTTCGGGCCCACAGCCGAGCTGCTCCACAACACTTCTCCAGCCGCACTTGAAAAATAAGTCCTTTGCTGCCTCGCATTGTTGGATGTAAGCTGCTTCGCCTTCCTTGAAACCTTTCAGCTCGGCGTCTTCAGCTTTCTTTTTCAGCTCTCCTATTTCGGCGTTCTTCACGCCTTCAAGTTTTACCAGCTCCCGCAAATATTTATCTTTCATTACGGTCAGAGCTCTCTGTTTATCGTCGTTAGCCGAGGTAACTAGTCCGTTTAGACGAGTTACCTCGGCCTCCAGCTCAGCCGTCCTTTGTTGGGATTGATTTAGTTTGGCAATCTTGGCTTCGGCCTCTGCCATGGCCTGCCTAGCTGTTTTCCTGAGCTCTAACACCTTTTGATGGGCAATTTGGCTCTTTTGAAGAGACTGAAACGAATGGAAAGAAATCAATGACAAAACCGAACTGAAAGTTGTAAAATTTGAGAGACAAGAGGGGCATCTTACCAGGATCATGGATTTGGTGGCCGATCGGATGGCCCTTAGTTCGGTCAGGTTCTGGTGGTGTTCCATGTCTACTGGAAGGCAAACACTCTTGGGAAGGTTGAATGCCATCAAGTGATCCTTCTCAGCAACCACCGAATCGGTATCCTGGATATCTCGGTTCTGAAAAATCAGTTTGGTGCCCACTTGGAGGAGCTGGCTCGGTCAGAGCGCTCCGGCTGCGGGCTCGGTGGAGGGATTGATGGAAGTGTAGTTTCATCTTCGTCAGCAAAGCGTGGCTCGGTTGGTGTAGTCCGGGCACACTTGCTGGGGCAAGATGATGAGGGTTGTTGGGAAGGAAGCGCCACAACCGTTTCCTGGGTTTGGCTTGCTGGTGGTACCTCGATGCGGTTTGTTTCGGTGAGAAGGGCCCTTACTCTGTTTCTTTTGGCCATCTCTTGTTCGGCGGTCAAGGGGATGAGGTTGATCTGGGGTAAAGGGGGGTCCGGTTCAGGGGCGTCCTCAAGCAGAAAGTCTGTTACTTTGGCTTTTCAGCGACCGCTGTATCGGTATGTCGGTTCAAAATTAAGAAGTTTGGCCCAACTTCTTTTTGGAAAACGTAGTGCGGCGTGGAGTGTGTTCAGGTTGGGATAACTATACAAGGATTGAAGATGGGCTGAATCTGCATAATGAAAAACAACTGTTAGTTCGGTTCAGGAGCAGGTAACCGAAATAAAAGAGAAGCATGAAAAGTGACCGAAGTAAAGTATACCAGGGATTCCTTTATTCCAATTTATACTTCGGCCTGGAATCTGGGCTTGGTGGTCTTAAAAATTCCCAGATACCTAGAAAAAATCGTCATCGTTTAAGTCTTTATCCGGTGTATCTTTTATTATTTTTTCTCTGCGACGGCGTATCCTTAGGTAGTAGACCCAGCCGTCATCTTTGGAGCCAATGGAGTACTGGTGGAAGATCTCGGCTAGACCTAGGTTAATGCCAGCTCGGCGGTTTAGTTCGGCTATACCGTTTATTATATGGTATGAGTTGGTGGAAAGTTGGGTAGGACAGATCCTAGTTTGCCTAAGAAATTCATAGAGCAAAGGTTGGACCGGAAATCTTAGACCGGTTTCTACTATGGACAAGAGGGTAAAAGGTACGAAGCCCTCATTTCCCCAAGGAATGGTATCTTGTTCGGCTAAAGTCAGATGGACGTCGTCAAGTATATTGTAATCTTTACGGAATTCGGCTAGACCACCAGATGTGTTTACTAAGAATCTATACTTCCCCATTTATTTTATAAATTACGAATAAATTAGATCGGTGGGCAATTTGTGCTCAGTGGCTCGGTTGAGCGCTCAGAGGAGTGCCTGGGCAACTTAAGTCTGCAAAGTGGAAAACAAAGGTGTTAAGCACAGATTGTTGGACCGTGCTTGTAACGCCCTCAACTTGCCCCTGAAAGTTCGGGCATTACCCATGCAGAAATGGACACTTAACCTGCTATATTTATATAGAAAGTAAGGGCCAAAACGGAAGCAGTAGCAAGAAGTAAAACATAATAAGAAAATATGACATCCATTGAGCGACTAAACCATGCCAGGATCACAGACATCACATAAGGTGGATAAATCAAAAGATGAACGAAAGGAGATACACTTTAGAGAGCTAATAATATACATGTATGTACAGATCCAGTCCCAAGGTTGGGCGTATAACAAAATAATATGTACATGACATCCTAAGCCAAAAGCTAGAGCATAAGCTAGTCTAGCAAGTCCGCAAAAGTACGGTTTCGACCCAAAGCTTGGCTGTGCTTAGGCTGACAAAAGTGTGACTGTGCCAAGTTAAGAGCGACCTCCTAACTGGTTACCTACAGGAACAAACATAACATAGGATGAGCTAAGCTCAGTGAATAATAGTACTTACACGCAGGTATAACAAAAATAACACAATGTATAACTTTTAGGACAACTTGTTGATTCACAATTCCGTAATTCGGCCCTTGGCCTGAGGAGTTCACATATTCACAAAGGAAACCATTGGGTTCTGTAATTTCACAACTTATGGTAATGGCCTTCGGCCCTTCTATATTCACAATTCACAAGTTCACACATTCATATTTATATATCGGCCTTTGGCCTCATAACTTCTTAGTTCACAATTGGCTCTTGGCCCCCATGGGTTCACAATTTCACAATTCCTTAGATGCATTCCATAGATCACAAGATTTCACACAAAGCGTACATGACTTCACAACTACTTTCAATGTTTCCATAGCATTTCTTGTATCGCACACAACTTCATGCAAACATGATTCTTACAAATAGGATCATAACATCAATAATAATAATTACTAACGAATAGAGGTACATTGAGGTACTATTACTCACAGCGTTGTGATGGTGTGCTCGTTTCTTCCGGAGTGTGCCCTGCACACATTCATAACTTATAAATTAGTTTGCTTTCTTCTTAAATCATTGGAGAATCATTTCCTGCGTCATTACACTTCACATAAATTGATAATCAGCTTAAAATCATTAAAATACATTCTAAAACCATCAGGGAATCAAGTACACAAAACTGAACAAGCAGATTTTCTTTCTGAAAATTTGTCCCCCGCTAGAGCGCCACTTTGGCCGCTCGAGCGGACTGTGAAATGTGCAAAACTGCTGGGAGGTGGTTTTTCCCGCTCGAGCGGGCTTTCCGCCGCTCGAGCGGACCACGCGAATTCTGAAATTCTGAACTTCGAATTTAGCAACTTCATTCCATTTCTCATGCAATTCCAAATGGATCTAAGACCATATTTCAACCCAACATCACTATAATATGAATTCTACCTTGATCATGACAAATTAAGCAAGATTAGGAACTTAAATAAGCCATCTCTTCCCCAAATTCCACTTTTGGATTCAAGCTCTTCATGTTCTTAAACCATAGCACATGATATCTATCTATATATCTATATATATATACATAAATCCATGACGTGATGGTATAAAACCAAGGATTGAAGTATAATTTCATATAACACCCAAATTAAGTGTCAACATAACCAATTGATGAAAAACCCTCATAAGTCAAACATGAATCTTACATGAATCAAACAAACATGAATTACAACTCTAAGTTGCCATAACAAGAAGATCTTGAGCTTACCTTGAGTCTACTCCCAAACTTCTAACAATTTTGCCCAAATCTCTTGTTGAATCACTTCTCCCCCAATTCTCTTCTCCTTCTCTCTTATTTTCTCCCCCAAAATGGTATTCACGTTTTTGACCAAGTTCATGAAGTCTTAGCACTATATATTCATAAGTAAAGCATATAAGACAAAAATGAATCGTTTAGTCATTCCGAAATTGAAATTTCACAAACATGCTTAATATTACCTAATAATTATGTTGATCACAGATATATAATCAATTTCAGCTAATTATGTCGTTAAGGCTTCCAATTTCTAAGTCAAACGTGTTAATGGTAACAGATACTTTTCTTGCCTAACAGATAATGTTCAGTTCATAAGACATCAACTCATAAGACATATATACATAACTTAAATTCTCATGCAGTTTCACATTAAACAGTTAAAAGCACTGAGTACAGACTAAAATATAGCAGAATCACATACGAGGGTCGGGTTATTACAGTGCTACAAAGTAAAAAGCAAGAAAATGAGAAGTCCTACTTCGGCTATGTAGGATGTTACAGGTTCTATCTCGATTGCAACAAGGCGCTTGGTAGCTCGGGTTGAACAAGGGGTTTGTTAGCTCGGTCTTGGCAAGCGATTCGTTATCTCGGTTAAAGAAAATGTTCTGTTAGACCGGTTGAGCTTCTAGGGGCAGCTTTATGAGTTCGGTCTAAAAACTAAGAAAGCTGGTTTAGCCCCAAAGACTTAGCTCGGTCGAAATTAAGGTTTCCGAAGTACACTAAGTTCAGACTTAGTTCGGTTCGTTTATCTCGGCTAAGGTAAATCAAAAGATGGTGACTTATTGAAACTACTGGTATATACACAAGTTCTAGTTCGGTTATAAGCTGACTAAATTTACACGTAGCACAAACAGTATCCTAGTTCGGTTGGGACGTGTTTATGGATCAAACCTAGTGTTTCTCATGTTATTTTTAGAATCAAAGTGGTTCTATTACATGTTTTTGCAGAAAACACAAAGCTAAGCAGAAACAGTGTTTTGTAAAAACACATGAACAGTATACTATGGATTAAACAAAATACAACAACAAGGAAAACAAAAAGAGAAACAGATTTGAGTAACTTACCAGATGAAGAAGTAGAAGCACTGGAGTTGCAAGAAATGGCAGCGAAATCACAGAGCTTCTTCAAGAACAAATTGAAGAACAGTAAGAACTCAGAAGGGAGAGAGAGAGAGAGAAGAGATTGAATAGTAAAGTGAATGATGTGGAAATGCAAAAGGGTTTTGTTTTTGTGAAAGAACTGGAGACAGGAACTGTTCAAATTTTGCGAAGTACGAGGGCGGCGTGACAGCTGCAAAGGGCAAATCAGAACCTGCCACGTGCCACTAGAATGGGAAGCGATTCAATTTCTGTGACTGAAGAGACGTTTTGACCGGATAAGGATAGCTCGGCTGGAAAGGCTTAGGAGTTTTTTAGCTCGGTTGGAAAGGCTAAAGGGTTTTTTAGCTCCGCTGGAAAGGTTAGAACTTTAGCCCGGTTTATAAACAGGTAATCCCTATCATGCTACGCAGATGGAATTAAGGGGCAATTGAGAGGGTAATTTATATGCAAATTAGGCCGAGCTGGGCTGTTATGGGCCTCAATGCGAAGGGCTGAGTAAAAAGGCCATGAGTTACTCCGGTCTTGAAGAGGCTTAAAGTTAGTCCGGTCTCGAGCCCAAAGATTAGTCCGGTCCGAGGGAGGCTTGGAAGTTAGTCCGGTTCCAGAAGGCATTAGTTCTAGCCCGGTTTAGAAGAGTACAAACGGACAGTTCGGTCGCCGCATTTAGTTCGGTCATAGAGTATGGAACCAAGGTATACTGAGTCCTCTTCAAGACTTGGTGTTGGGTTAGTTCGGCTTAGACTCTTCTATGGATAGCTCGGTCTTGGCATGAGAAGCTGAGGTAGGAGAAAAGCAAGTGAGAGCCGAACTAACAGTTAGATCGGTCACTTTAGTTAGCCTAGCATGGCAATGTTATTTCGGTCATATGGTAGTCCGGCCATAGTAAAACCATCTCACTTGGTTTAAGCAGTGAGGGGAGTGTTGAAGGATAAGCATTATCTTTCAAGAGTATGAATCCTAGGAGGACTCTGCATGGAAGAGTAAAAGTCCTACTAGGATTGTGCCACGTAAAACTGATAAAAGCTCACAAACACCACCTATGAAGAGGTAACACAACTTTGATTTCCGAATACACAGAGCTTTTGTCTATTTGTCTAGTTTGCTGACTTAGGCATCGGAGAGGTTTCCGGCACACACCCGCCGGCTAGCTCACGTTTGTATTTTCAGGGAATAAAGTGATGACGTACGGAGGAGCGCAGACTTGATCAACAGGATTATACGAGTGTAGACGTCCCCGAACGCATCCCGGGCGAGGAGTGCGAGTCCCCTCCGTTACGGTTCGATATTGGGTCACTACAGTTCGAAGGACTCAAAATGTCACGGTTCTTAATCTTGAACCAAAGAGTCCAAATCCGGCAAATCGTTTTGAAAACAGATTTTTTGAAAGAAGTGCTAAACATGGACTGCTTTGCCAGATACAGAGTCGCCACCTAAATATTTTTAAAATGGGAAATTTAGGAAACCCTGACTCGGTGCCGAAGACCACGTGTCCGTCATCACCAAAGTTGCCTCGGCTCGGGAACTTGGGTACGATTGGGGAAGGTCACTTCGTGAGCACCCCCGCTCGCCCGGTCAAAGACCGGCCTCTACTAACCATGATATCTTATTTTGAAAACCTTGTATGCTCTTATTCCGGTTATTAGCCTAGGTTACTATGTGATGCTCGCAGCAAATAAATATAGACTGAGCCGCCTGAATTGGAACAAAACATTTCATGTTTGTTTGTTTGAAAATGGTTTGATGGTGCTACCCGCAGGTAGGCTAAGACGCGGATTTGCCACCCTCGGGTGGTCTTAGAAAACATGATTTTGCCACTATCTAGTGGGCTTAAAACAAACAGTCAACGCATTGTCCCAATCCAAGTAACTCAACCTCCACCCACAGGCATTCAAGGCAGTTATATCACATAAGCACATAGCTTCATGGTAAGCATGCTATTCATGGCAGTCACTCACACGCATGCAAGGATGCTAAAGCATAAAACTCACCGAGTACTCCAAGCCAAAACAGAAACTACATTAGAAATCATGCATGATCCTAATTATACAGAAATGCCTAATGCAACACATGCAATAATGCAACTATAGCAGGCTCGGCTATTCTAAACATGGCATGTGAAATGCTACAGCTAACATGTATTCAATTTGGAATTGAAATACAAATGCAGTTTGTATGATGCGCCGAGCCCGGTGCGTGCAAAACAGATGAATGATGCAAACATTCTATCATACTGTATGCTAATTGAAATATGCCCTATATCTAACCATCGTAAGCGGGTAAATAAAAGGGAGAAAGAAATGGGGGTTGGAAGACATACATCACACTCACCCACACTTATTACAATTATGCCCTCGCGCAGAGGGTCCGAATAAATAATACAGTCCGAATAAAAGAATAATACAGTCCGAATAATACAGATCCCTAATTAATTAACAAATT
This sequence comes from Camellia japonica, assembly GCA_030407325.1. Classification (NCBI taxonomy): domain Eukaryota; kingdom Viridiplantae; phylum Streptophyta; class Magnoliopsida; order Ericales; family Theaceae; genus Camellia; species Camellia japonica. The sequence goes on from JAPPVO010002313.1 coordinate 23,332, forward strand.
AAGAAAAACTGTAAACTGGCATGCAAGCCAGGGGCTGCCTCACTTCCGCTGAATGATGTATGCTGGGCTGCCTTTTCGGAAATCCACTGGGATGCCCCAATTAGCCTCTGTTTTGCAATGTTTCTCGAAATGCGCGCCAAACTCTGAAAAGTTGCTGATTCTCTATTTTGCTGCAACAGAGAGCAGGAAAGGGGCATAGCAATGTATTTCACAAATATATGCATGCCTCGATCCTCGTGCCACCAATCACGCATCTCGATGCATGATGGCCGAGGAGTCGGATTGCACAACTCAATATAGGATGAATGCAGATGAATGCTACAATAGAACCTAACTCCATCATGGGTAATCCGGAGTGTCGGTAATTTGGGAATTGAGACCCGTTCCGTCACTCGGAGTACGAAACGTGCCTCGTTTCCCGTGCCCGGGCTAACTCCTATCCCGAACATGACACAATATGCATGATATGCATGAAATGTAACTAATATGCAATCCTAGCATGCACAATGCTATGAAAATGAGATGCCTCGAAATGCGTGCACACGGACACGCAAACCGAGGCGATGATCCTAAGGCATGAAATGACATGAAATATGATATACAATGAGACTAAAATGAGATGTCTCGAAATGCGGGTCCGCGGGCACGCAAACCGAGAAAATGGCATACGGAATGCAACAGGACTAAAATGAGATATGCGATGCAATATGGGCTTACACCAGCATGAGTGAGCCTTCGCCACACTCACACGGGAGGCCGGTGGATGAAAATGAAGTGCCTCGAAATGCGTGCACACAGGTACGCGAACCGAGGCAAGAGCCGTAAGGCATGAAATGACATGGAAATGATATGCAAACATGCAAATGGAATTTCAGCACTCACAAATGATGCAAAAAAGTCCCGAAAGGTGGGGAAGTGACACCAAATGCACGGAATGGTCCCGAAATGCGATATTAAGCACCCGAAATGGCCTACAGCCATACAATGCATGCATAATATGGACATGGAATGAAAATACAGTAGCAAGGCAGCCCCAAGACAATCATTTTTGAGTCACAAAAATGGCTAAATAGAAAGCATAGATAGGGCAACAATAGCATGCAAAAAATACGGGCCAAAAGAGGGGTATTGAAGCAAGTGATACATGCGATGCCCGAATGGGAAAGTACCCTTCTACAACACTGATTAGGGACTAAAAATATGAACATTTACAGTAGATGACATCCCCCAACTCAGTATGCAAACATGCTAAAAATGCTATGCAAGATTGAGGATACATAAGGCTATAACATGAGGTACCCCAAACATTCATCAAACCAGAAAAGACCCTTAATGAAATATGACAAGAAGATCAAAATATGACTCTTTCCAGTTCTGATGATGGCCGAAAACAGAAGCTAGATAAGCTTTAAAGAGCATGCAAGAATGGGGGCCAAAGAGGGATATAAAGACAAGTATAACATGGAGACCCCCAACAAGATTGATCCCTTCTACAATGTTGTAGAGGGACACAAAATAAGATTATTCACAGTTCATGACATGCTCCAAAACAATTTACATATAGGCCAAACAATCATGCAAATTTACGGTAAATTGGAGGAATTGTGAAGAAAGTGCATGATAGAGAGGCCAAACAGGATTGAGCCCTTCTTCAATGTTGAAGAGGGGCGCAAAATAGGCCCACTTACAGTTTACATTATTCTCGAAAACAGATCACCCATAGGCCAAAGAAATCATGCAAGATTAAGGCATACCAAGGGGTATTGAAACAAGTGCAAGATAGTGATCTCAAATAGGGTTGAACCCTTCAAAAAACATGTAAAATGGCTCAAAATAATGCCCCTATCAGTTAGGGTCGGAGCTTAAAACAACAAGACAATAGGCTAGAAGAATGGTGCAAAAAAGAGCTACAAAAGGGGGAAATGGCAACTTACCCTTGTAGACAAGTCTTGGCTGCCTTCTTGGACCAAATTTGCTGCCTCTTAGCTGCTGGAAATCAGCTCCAAGTGTTGGAATGGAGTGTGGGGGTCTTGTGCTAGGGGTTGATGTAGAAATGGTGCAAGAAAATGACTTTGGAGCTTGGAAATGGAGAGAAAATGGAAGGTGGAAGGTATGGAACTCTCCCAAAATGTGTCTAACAATGTCCAACCCCCATCCAAGAAGCCAAGCCTCTCCTTTATAGAGGAGAGGCATCAAAAAATATCTCCAAGACCTCTCTAATCCTCCATACACGTGTATGGAGGATTGTCCAATTGGAAATCAGCTGGCACAGCTGGAATACACTGAGGGAGAGGAAAATGGCCGGCTAGAAAAGAAAAAGTCACTTTTTTGGTAAGTGGCCGGCCGGCTGGAAAAGGTGGCCGGCCGGCCAGTCAACAGGAGAAAAATGGCCGGCCACCCCCTGGGATGAAGCCCCAGAAGTTAGCTTTCCAATGCCGCAAACCTTGCATTAAAATTCCTCCTGTAGAAAAAGTTATGCCAGTTTTCGTAAAGCCGCGCAGATTCAGTCCAACCGGACTTCAACCAACCATATCTCCTCCCCCCGGATTTGGACTTAGGAGATTCTTGAGTGCAAAATGAAGCCCCAGAAGTAAGCTTTCCAATGATGGTGGCCTCATATTTTAATTCCTCTTGTGCAAAGAGTTACGCTCGTTTCGGTGAAGCCGCGCAGACTTTTCTCCTTCCCGGATCCACTTTCAAAGAGGTTTCAAAATGGACAAAAGAATTACTGGCCGGCCATGTGTTTTTAGGATCCTCCCATGTGTGTACAACACAAATATGTGGTTTTGGCTCGAAGAAAATGGCCCTAGGGTGTTCAACATTAGCCCGGAAGTGAGAAAAACGGGCGCCGGGAGGCGCCGGAAGAGCATAACAGGTTGCTGAGACAATTGCTAGCCTCCCACCCTCTAGTGATCATCCTGGTGATAAAACAGAGGTACCTGCCAAAAATGAACAAAAACCGATGTAAAACGAATGCTCGGGGACCAAAACACGCAGTTCGGGGTCCCGAAAATAGGCTGTTAAGCACCGAAAGTGGCATTCGGCCACGAAGTGGGTATCTAAGACCCCAGTGTCCCTTGTTATGATAAAACAGAGGTACCTGCCAAAAATGAACAAAAACCGATGCAAAACGAATGCTCGGGGACCAAAACACGCAGTTCGGGGTCTCGAAAATAGGCTGTTAAGCACCGAAAGTGGCATTCGGCCACGAAGTGGGTATCCAAGACCCCAGTGTCCCTCGAAAGGGAGTAAATAAGATGTATGCCAAAAATCAGAGCAATCGGAGATGGTTAGGCGGTCCCGAACCGAGGCACACGGCCTGACGGCTCTAAAAACCGGGAACCGGGCTCCGAAATGGGCAAAATGGCCTACGGCCACGAAATGTAGCCCACGGCCACTGAGAGATGGTCTACAGGACCTCTCCCTCCCCTCAGGAACAAAAACAGAGAAAACCGAGCCTGGTTCGCGAACCGAGGCAAAGTACAGAAAAGGGTTCGGAAGTCCGGAGGCAGGGCTCACGGCCGAGACTCTGAGACTTCTGAACGAGCACAATATGCAACATCACCGAGCGCTCAATCGGTGACGTCTGAGTCTTAAGGTCGGTCAAAAATGGGGTGTCTACAACGAGAAGGTTTATTTCTTTCCCGTAGACATTCTTAATCAATTGATCTCAAACCCTAACTGATCTCTACACGCTCCTCTTTATCAAACGATTTGACCTCTCTACAATCTCCTCTCTGATCACGAACTTGAACCAGTTGAAGCAATTCATCGATGATTGCAAGTCCAATCCCTCAATCCTCTCCGATCCTTCTCTCTCCTTCTTCCAAGACTACCTTGAAAGGTATGATATAATTCATTTTTATGTATTTATATACTTTCCTGTTGAATTTGCTTTTCTTATATATTTTTATATGATTTTTTGGTGGTTTAGTGGAGTGAATTGATTTTGAACTAGGTTATGTATTTCTATAAGTTTTTTTTGGTGGTTTAGTGCTTGCCTTTTCCTCTAGTTTGCTGATAACTGTAAAATAAAATAAAAAACTGAAAGCATTTATATTCACAAAATAGTTTTAATCTTTCAGAGAATTGCTATTATATTGTCAGTTGTAACCTTATTTTTTCAGTAATAAAATCTGAGATATATCATAAAAGTCTGCTATTTTTATATCAAAAATCAATTGATAAGAGCAACTGATTATTGAGAGAGATATAATAATCTTGCAAATCGCACAGCACACTGTTATACGTCATACAAGCAATAGAGAGAGAAAGAGAACTATGGCAATTCAAAAGCAAACAAAACATTAACCAGGAAAAAAAAATACCTGAAAGAGATGGATTATGTATTGTTATATAGAGAGAGATGAATCATTTTGAACCATCAAAGAGGCGATCCGAGTTAAAATGAATGGAAAAACAGAGAGCTAGAGATCTGAGAGAGAGAATGAGAAGAAGATTGAAGAGCGTAACTGATATTTCAAATGAATATTACATCAGATGTTGCTATAATGTGATAGTGTATGGTGTATTGTACTCCATGATTTATATCAATATTACAGAATAGAAACTGAAGATCCAAAATAATACTAATAGTAGTTAGGTACTTATAAACAAAATAAAAACTAACCACCATTTATTAAACAAGGAAAGAAAAAAAAAATTGAAAGCAAAGATCTACCTATAAAAAGCAATCACCAGATTTATTAGCATTCATCAATAAACCTATTTAACATATTTCGGTTTTAACTCCATCTATGTACAGTGCATGTAGTGAATATTTTGAAGGGCAATCTTGACTCCAAAAGGCAAGCATGGAGTTAATTAACTTAATGTAATAACAGAACATACCAGAGAAACTTATGGAATGATAATAAAATGCTCACAGATTAGTGCATTTCAGATAGGTAACTTTTGATGATACTACCCTTTTTTTTTGTTTTACTTTTGATGATACTCAGGGGTGGAGGGAAGGACGACTCAGGGGGTCACTTGCCCCCCCCCCCTCCAGAGTTTTGGATTTTTTTTTTTAACAAACATAAAGAAAATATTTTATATAAAAATAAATTATAAAAATATTATTTAGAGTGAAATGTCAATGATATTTTTAAAATTATAAGAACAATAATGATTGTTTTGATTGAAAATAAAGAGACTACAGTATTATTATTATGAAAATTTCACTATAATGGTGATCTCTATCATTATTGATATGCAAACATAATTAATTTCAATGAAAATATAGAATTTATTGAATTGTTAGTTACATTTAATATGTAGGGTTCACCCTTCATGTGTTTCTTTATTATTGGTTGGTAATATCACATGTCAATGATTGCGTGGTATGACTATTATATTAAATTTTACGCATATTTTGTATAAAAAAATTACTTTATCATTATATAATTTATTTTAAAACTTTATATCCATGACTTTTTTTAATGTTGTCCATGATACACTAATTACAAATAACATATTCACTTTTTTTTTTGAGTTTTCTAAAAACACTTTTCAAAAAATTTTACATTTTTGTTTTTTGTATTTTTTTTTGTTATTGATTTTTTTTAATATTTTAAGAAATTTTTTTAATTTTTAGACACACCTTATATAAATATACTTAAAAAGTATAACTTTTGCGAAAAATCTTTAAAAAATTCACTAAATACCAAAAATATAAAAAAAATACAAAAAATAATACATTTTTGATATTTTTATGTATTTATTAATTTTTTAAATATTTTTTCAAAAATATTTTATTCTTTTTAGATACATCATGTATCTAAAAAAGTTTAAAAAAAATGCTTAAAATTTTAAAAATATTCACTAAAACAAAAAAAAAACAAAAAATAAATAAAAAATAAAAAACTTTTAATTTTTAAAAACTTAATTCAAAAAACTCAAACCAAACACACTGTTTTTTTTTTTTTTTTCTTTCTTTCTTGAAGTCAATCGTAAAAATTTATGTGAAATATTTTTAATGTTGTAATTAAGAAGTGCCCCCTCTAATTTATTCTTGGCTCCGCCACTGATGATACTACCCTCTTTTTATTGATTTTATTGTGTAAATGAAGTATCCGCTGCTCAATACCTCATAAGCTCTTGTCTCTGTATGAATCCTACTGAGTAATAGCTAATTCCGAAAGACATCTACGTTGAGTATTGTAGAGAGAATGGCCAGCAAATAATGACAATAATATAGTACCTGGTAAGCTATTGCAAGAGATCGTAACCCTTGCTCTGCAAACTTACCAATCACAGCATGAACTCTACGCTTTATTTCTGATTTATTGTGTGCGAGATTTAGTATCTAACAACCATATCATAAAGATCAGTACCTTTTACCAAATGAGCCAAAAATTACATCAAAGAAAACTAAAGGTACACATTCTAGACAACATGGCATGAGAAAATTTTCCAATAAGAAAGAAAACTGTTGAGCAGCAGCACCACCGGTGTGTTGCAGAATTATATATATAATCAAGCTACACATCTGTAGGTTCAATGTGAAATCATACAGAAAATACATAACATTTAGATCCAGAAGATGATACAAAAACAATTTTGGTAAACATGATCAGTGACAATTGCATATTTCGTAGTATGTCAGTGGGCCCTTCATTACCTTAGTCACTCTGCAATAACAAAGCATCACATGAGCATCTGAAAATAAAATAAATGCAATCTAGAACTACAATACCAGGAGCATTTAGTACAGCTCACTTGTGCCTTACAGATTGTACAGAGGCTGCCATGCCACAGATACATCATACGGCACATGCCACGCTACTATAAATAGTTTAGTAGGCCTCTGCTCTCTATACGCTACAGACTGCAGCACAGGCATTTCAAAAGGGAAACCCAGACAAGTATTTTCTCACTTAACTAGAACTCCAAGCCATTTGACATTTTATTTCCACAAGACCAATTTTAATTCATGGGCACTAAGAAAATTTTATAGAAGGACTACCATAAGGCCAGCTATGCCATATGATATTATAAGTCCTCTATTCATGACATAGTGCATAAACTGTTGAATAGACCCCTAGCAAGACAAAACTGAGGAAGAGACAGACCTCTATACATTTACCAAATTTTTTGGTGAATTTGGTGAAGCAGAGGCTGCTGCAGTTTCTTCCTTTTTAGGGTCAGGAGAAGTAGTAGTGGTGGCGTTGATCAGAGTGACCGATGGAAAAACAATATGACAGATTGAGGGTGGTGGGTTGCTATTACCACTACTAGTTTTCTCTTTCTCTTTCTTTTGTTGAGCAATTTCATGTCCACCTGTGCACCGAGATGATGTCAAAGCATCAAAGGTTCTGAGTGCTATGGCTGACACAATGCCATAAGATATGGCTTCAAAAGAAAAATAAAAAACCTCAGTGACATGATGAATTTGGCTATGCACTTGCACTTTAAGACTTAGGTCAAGCAAGCAATGGATTTGTTTGCATGATAATAATTTTAATAAATATTGAAAAAATTTATACTAGTATCAAAGGAGATTAAAGTTAAAAAAACATGTACCCCAAAGAGCGTAACCACGAAGATCCTCATAATTGGATGATCCACCACCATTGTCACCCTGAGAATCGGGTGCTGTTGCTGGAGGAGAAGCATTTTGGGAATCTGTAATATTTAATAAAAACACTAAAACAATTTGAGTGAACCCACATCAAATTATGGAATATGATAAGTACTAAACTAACAAAAAAAAAACACGATATGCTTTTCAGTCGTCTTTGTAAAATAGATAGATGGAGAGCCATTATACTACAGTTTGATTCTTCATCAAACAGAATAAGCTGATAGTACTCCAATATCCATTGAACGCCACACCACGCCTCACCTCACTCACTAATGATTTTGAAAGAGTTATTTGTTATGATTCGTAGCACTAACTAATTGTCTTATTGGTTCAAAGGGGTTTTATTATTTGTTTGGATTTGTTTTCTGGGGGTGTAATTTGATACATGGACCAATTGTTAACCAAACATTTCTAATATTTTTTTATTTCTTTTTGTTGCTTCGCATCTAAATTTTTTTTGAAATGTTTCTATTTCCATGCCAATTGGAACAACATATATATCAAAATGAAATTTTGATCCTTAATATTAAACATATAACTCCTCCGAGTGTATCAGAGAAGATTGTTCTAAGTTGTAACAGCAACATATCTAAAGCTAGAGATAGTTTTCATAATAGAATAAATAATTCATACATATTTATTAATTTTTCAAAATTGATAAACATTTTTTTAAGATTTGATAAACATTAATAACACTAAAAAATGGTTTCAAACTATCAAAAACATATTTAACATGTACTGGCTTTTTTAAACTTGTAAGTGTTTATGGAAAAGTGTGTTGTATTG
>JAPPVO010002314.1:0-19676 GCA_030407325.1 Camellia japonica
ATGGTTTAAAAGCGAGAAATTTGTCGAAAAGGAGGCGAAGGCGATTGAATGGGCTAAAAATCGGACAGGTTGTCCGGGGAAAAAAAAGGGGGGGGGCGCAAAAAGGGGTGCAACACGAGGACTTCCCAGGGGGTCACCCATCCTAGTACTACTCTCGCCCAAGCACGCTTAACTGCGGAGTTCTGATGGGATCCGGTGCATTAGTGCTGGTATGATCGCACCCGAAGATTAACCGCGACTTTATTGTTTTAAGGAGTAAACGGACAAAAAATGAAATTGAATGGAGTAGGATAATCAGGAAATGGTTTAAAAGCGAGAAATTTGTCGAAAAGGAGGCGAAGGCGATTGAATGGGCTAAAAATCGGACAGGTTGTCCGGGGAAAAAAAAAGGGGGGGGGGGCGCAAAAAGGGGTGCAACACGAGGACTTCCCAGGGGGTCACCCATCCTAGTACTACTCTCGCCCAAGCACGCTTAACTGCGGAGTTCTGATGGGATCCGGTGCATTAGTGCTGGTATGATCGCACCCGAAGATTAACCGCGACTTTATTGTTTTAAGGAGTAAACGGACAAAAAATGAAATTGAATGGAGTAGGATAATCAGGAAATGGTTTAAAAGCGAGAAATTTGTCGAAAAGGAGGCGAAGGCGATTGAATGGGCTAAAAATCGGACAGGTTGTCCGGGGAAAAAAAAGGGGGGGGGCGCAAAAAGGGGTGCAACACGAGGACTTCCCAGGGGGTCACCCATCCTAGTACTACTCTCGCCCAAGCACGCTTAACTGCGGAGTTCTGATGGGATCCGGTGCATTAGTGCTGGTATGATCGCACCCGAAGATTAACCGCGACTTTATTGTTTTAAGGAGTAAACGGACAAAAAATGAAATTGAATGGAGTAGGATAATCAGGAAATGGTTTAAAAGCGAGAAATTTGTCGAAAAGGAGGCGAAGGCGATTGAATGGGCTAAAAATCGGACAGGTTGTCCGGGGAAAAAAAAAGGGGGGGGGGCGCAAAAAGGGGTGCAACACGAGGACTTCCCAGGGGGTCACCCATCCTAGTACTACTCTCGCCCAAGCACGCTTAACTGCGGAGTTCTGATGGGATCCGGTGCATTAGTGCTGGTATGATCGCACCCGAAGATTAACCGCGACTTTATTGTTTTAAGGAGTAAACGGACAAAAAATGAAATTGAATGGAGTAGGATAATCAGGAAATGGTTTAAAAGCGAGAAATTTGTCGAAAAGGAGGCGAAGGCGATTGAATGGGCTAAAAATCGGACAGGTTGTCCGGGGAAAAAAAAGGGGGGGGGGCGCAAAAAGGGGTGCAACACGAGGACTTCCCAGGGGGTCACCCATCCTAGTACTACTCTCGCCCAAGCACGCTTAACTGCGGAGTTCTGATGGGATCCGGTGCATTAGTGCTGGTATGATCGCACCCGAAGATTAACCGCGACTTTATTGTTTTAAGGAGTAAACGGACAAAAAATGAAATTGAATGGAGTAGGATAATCAGGAAATGGTTTAAAAGCGAGAAATTTGTCGAAAAGGAGGCGAAGGCGATTGAATGGGCTAAAAATCGGACAGGTTGTCCGGGGAAAAAAAAAGGGGGGGGGGCAAAAAGGGGTGCAACACGAGGACTTCCCAGGGGGTCACCCATCCTAGTACTACTCTCGCCCAAGCACGCTTAACTGCGGAGTTCTGATGGGATCCGGTGCATTAGTGCTGGTATGATCGCACCCGAAGATTAACCGCGACTTTATTGTTTTAAGGAGTAAACGGACAAAAAATGAAATTGAATGGAGTAGGATAATCAGGAAATGGTTTAAAAGCGAGAAATTTGTCGAAAAGGAGGCGAAGGCGATTGAATGGGCTAAAAATCGGACAGGTTGTCCGGGGAAAAAAAAGGGGGGGGGGCGCAAAAAGGGGTGCAACACGAGGACTTCCCAGGGGGTCACCCATCCTAGTACTACTCTCGCCCAAGCACGCTTAACTGCGGAGTTCTGATGGGATCCGGTGCATTAGTGCTGGTATGATCGCACCCGAAGATTAACCGCGACTTTATTGTTTTAAGGAGTAAACGGACAAAAAATGAAATTGAATGGAGTAGGATAATCAGGAAATGGTTTAAAAGCGAGAAATTTGTCGAAAAGGAGGCGAAGGCGATTGAATGGGCTAAAAATCGGACAGGTTGTCCGGGGAAAAAAAAGGGGGGGGGGCGCAAAAAGGGGTGCAACACGAGGACTTCCCAGGGGGTCACCCATCCTAGTACTACTCTCGCCCAAGCACGCTTAACTGCGGAGTTCTGATGGGATCCGGTGCATTAGTGCTGGTATGATCGCACCCGAAGATTAACCGCGACTTTATTGTTTTAAGGAGTAAACGGACAAAAAATGAAATTGAATGGAGTAGGATAATCAGGAAATGGTTTAAAAGCGAGAAATTTGTCGAAAAGGAGGCGAAGGCGATTGAATGGGCTAAAAATCGGACAGGTTGTCCGGGGAAAAAAAAGGGGGGGGGGGCGCAAAAAGGGGTGCAACACGAGGACTTCCCAGGGGGTCACCCATCCTAGTACTACTCTCGCCCAAGCACGCTTAACTGCGGAGTTCTGATGGGATCCGGTGCATTAGTGCTGGTATGATCGCACCCGAAGATTAACCGCGACTTTATTGTTTTAAGGAGTAAACGGACAAAAAATGAAATTGAATGGAGTAGGATAATCAGGAAATGGTTTAAAAGCGAGAAATTTGTCGAAAAGGAGGCGAAGGCGATTGAATGGGCTAAAAATCGGACAGGTTGTCCGGGGAAAAAAAAGGGGGGGGGGCGCAAAAAGGGGTGCAACACGAGGACTTCCCAGGGGGTCACCCATCCTAGTACTACTCTCGCCCAAGCACGCTTAACTGCGGAGTTCTGATGGGATCCGGTGCATTAGTGCTGGTATGATCGCACCCGAAGATTAACCGCGACTTTATTGTTTTAAGGAGTAAACGGACAAAAAATGAAATTGAATGGAGTAGGATAATCAGGAAATGGTTTAAAAGCGAGAAATTTGTCGAAAAGGAGGCGAAGGCGATTGAATGGGCTAAAAATCGGACAGGTTGTCCGGGGAAAAAAAGGGGGGGGGGCGCAAAAAGGGGTGCAACACGAGGACTTCCCAGGGGGTCACCCATCCTAGTACTACTCTCGCCCAAGCACGCTTAACTGCGGAGTTCTGATGGGATCCGGTGCATTAGTGCTGGTATGATCGCACCCGAAGATTAACCGCGACTTTATTGTTTTAAGGAGTAAACGGACAAAAAATGAAATTGAATGGAGTAGGATAATCAGGAAATGGTTTAAAAGCGAGAAATTTGTCGAAAAGGAGGCGAAGGCGATTGAATGGGCTAAAAATCGGACAGGTTGTCCGGGGAAAAAAAAAGGGGGGGGGGCGCAAAAAGGGGTGCAACACGAGGACTTCCCAGGGGGTCACCCATCCTAGTACTACTCTCGCCCAAGCACGCTTAACTGCGGAGTTCTGATGGGATCCGGTGCATTAGTGCTGGTATGATCGCACCCGAAGATTAACCGCGACTTTATTGTTTTAAGGAGTAAACGGACAAAAAATGAAATTGAATGGAGTAGGATAATCAGGAAATGGTTTAAAAGCGAGAAATTTGTCGAAAAGGAGGCGAAGGCGATTGAATGGGCTAAAAATCGGACAGGTTGTCCGGGGAAAAAAAAGGGGGGGGGGCGCAAAAAGGGGTGCAACACGAGGACTTCCCAGGGGGTCACCCATCCTAGTACTACTCTCGCCCAAGCACGCTTAACTGCGGAGTTCTGATGGGATCCGGTGCATTAGTGCTGGTATGATCGCACCCGAAGATTAACCGCGACTTTATTGTTTTAAGGAGTAAACGGACAAAAAATGAAATTGAATGGAGTAGGATAATCAGGAAATGGTTTAAAAGCGAGAAATTTGTCGAAAAGGAGGCGAAGGCGATTGAATGGGCTAAAAATCGGACAGGTTGTCCGGGGAAAAAAAAAGGGGGGGGGCGCAAAAAGGGGTGCAACACGAGGACTTCCCAGGGGGTCACCCATCCTAGTACTACTCTCGCCCAAGCACGCTTAACTGCGGAGTTCTGATGGGATCCGGTGCATTAGTGCTGGTATGATCGCACCCGAAGATTAACCGCGACTTTATTGTTTTAAGGAGTAAACGGACAAAAAATGAAATTGAATGGAGTAGGATAATCAGGAAATGGTTTAAAAGCGAGAAATTTGTCGAAAAGGAGGCGAAGGCGATTGAATGGGCTAAAAATCGGACAGGTTGTCCGGGGAAAAAAAAAGGGGGGGGGGCGCAAAAAGGGGTGCAACACGAGGACTTCCCAGGGGGTCACCCATCCTAGTACTACTCTCGCCCAAGCACGCTTAACTGCGGAGTTCTGATGGGATCCGGTGCATTAGTGCTGGTATGATCGCACCCGAAGATTAACCGCGACTTTATTGTTTTAAGGAGTAAACGGACAAAAAATGAAATTGAATGGAGTAGGATAATCAGGAAATGGTTTAAAAGCGAGAAATTTGTCGAAAAGGAGGCGAAGGCGATTGAATGGGCTAAAAATCGGACAGGTTGTCCGGGGAAAAAAAGGGGGGGGGGGCGCAAAAAGGGGTGCAACACGAGGACTTCCCAGGGGGTCACCCATCCTAGTACTACTCTCGCCCAAGCACGCTTAACTGCGGAGTTCTGATGGGATCCGGTGCATTAGTGCTGGTATGATCGCACCCGAAGATTAACCGCGACTTTATTGTTTTAAGGAGTAAACGGACAAAAAATGAAATTGAATGGAGTAGGATAATCAGGAAATGGTTTAAAAGCGAGAAATTTGTCGAAAAGGAGGCGAAGGCGATTGAATGGGCTAAAAATCGGACAGGTTGTCCGGGAAAAAAAAAGGGGGGGGGGGCGCAAAAAGGGGTGCAACACGAGGACTTCCCAGGGGGTCACCCATCCTAGTACTACTCTCGCCCAAGCACGCTTAACTGCGGAGTTCTGATGGGATCCGGTGCATTAGTGCTGGTATGATCGCACCCGAAGATTAACCGCGACTTTATTGTTTTAAGGAGTAAACGGACAAAAAATGAAATTGAATGGAGTAGGATAATCAGGAAATGGTTTAAAAGCGAGAAATTTGTCGAAAAGGAGGCGAAGGCGATTGAATGGGCTAAAAATCGGACAGGTTGTCCGGGGAAAAAAAAGGGGGGGGGGCGCAAAAAGGGGTGCAACACGAGGACTTCCCAGGGGGTCACCCATCCTAGTACTACTCTCGCCCAAGCACGCTTAACTGCGGAGTTCTGATGGGATCCGGTGCATTAGTGCTGGTATGATCGCACCCGAAGATTAACCGCGACTTTATTGTTTTAAGGAGTAAACGGACAAAAAATGAAATTGAATGGAGTAGGATAATCAGGAAATGGTTTAAAAGCGAGAAATTTGTCGAAAAGGAGGCGAAGGCGATTGAATGGGCTAAAAATCGGACAGGTTGTCCGGGGAAAAAAAAGGGGGGGGGGCGCAAAAAGGGGTGCAACACGAGGACTTCCCAGGGGGTCACCCATCCTAGTACTACTCTCGCCCAAGCACGCTTAACTGCGGAGTTCTGATGGGATCCGGTGCATTAGTGCTGGTATGATCGCACCCGAAGATTAACCGCGACTTTATTGTTTTAAGGAGTAAACGGACAAAAAATGAAATTGAATGGAGTAGGATAATCAGGAAATGGTTTAAAAGCGAGAAATTTGTCGAAAAGGAGGCGAAGGCGATTGAATGGGCTAAAAATCGGACAGGTTGTCCGGGGAAAAAAAAGGGGGGGGGGCGCAAAAAGGGGTGCAACACGAGGACTTCCCAGGGGGTCACCCATCCTAGTACTACTCTCGCCCAAGCACGCTTAACTGCGGAGTTCTGATGGGATCCGGTGCATTAGTGCTGGTATGATCGCACCCGAAGATTAACCGCGACTTTATTGTTTTAAGGAGTAAACGGACAAAAAATGAAATTGAATGGAGTAGGATAATCAGGAAATGGTTTAAAAGCGAGAAATTTGTCGAAAAGGAGGCGAAGGCGATTGAATGGGCTAAAAATCGGACAGGTTGTCCGGGGAAAAAAAAAGGGGGGGGGGCGCAAAAAGGGGTGCAACACGAGGACTTCCCAGGGGGTCACCCATCCTAGTACTACTCTCGCCCAAGCACGCTTAACTGCGGAGTTCTGATGGGATCCGGTGCATTAGTGCTGGTATGATCGCACCCGAAGATTAACCGCGACTTTATTGTTTTAAGGAGTAAACGGACAAAAAATGAAATTGAATGGAGTAGGATAATCAGGAAATGGTTTAAAAGCGAGAAATTTGTCGAAAAGGAGGCGAAGGCGATTGAATGGGCTAAAAATCGGACAGGTTGTCCGGGGAAAAAAAAAGGGGGGGGGGCGCAAAAAGGGGTGCAACACGAGGACTTCCCAGGGGGTCACCCATCCTAGTACTACTCTCGCCCAAGCACGCTTAACTGCGGAGTTCTGATGGGATCCGGTGCATTAGTGCTGGTATGATCGCACCCGAAGATTAACCGCGACTTTATTGTTTTAAGGAGTAAACGGACAAAAAATGAAATTGAATGGAGTAGGATAATCAGGAAATGGTTTAAAAGCGAGAAATTTGTCGAAAAGGAGGCGAAGGCGATTGAATGGGCTAAAAATCGGACAGGTTGTCCGGGGAAAAAAAAGGGGGGGGGGGCGCAAAAAGGGGTGCAACACGAGGACTTCCCAGGGGGTCACCCATCCTAGTACTACTCTCGCCCAAGCACGCTTAACTGCGGAGTTCTGATGGGATCCGGTGCATTAGTGCTGGTATGATCGCACCCGAAGATTAACCGCGACTTTATTGTTTTAAGGAGTAAACGGACAAAAAATGAAATTGAATGGAGTAGGATAATCAGGAAATGGTTTAAAAGCGAGAAATTTGTCGAAAAGGAGGCGAAGGCGATTGAATGGGCTAAAAATCGGACAGGTTGTCCGGGGAAAAAAAAGGGGGGGGGGGCGCAAAAAGGGGTGCAACACGAGGACTTCCCAGGGGGTCACCCATCCTAGTACTACTCTCGCCCAAGCACGCTTAACTGCGGAGTTCTGATGGGATCCGGTGCATTAGTGCTGGTATGATCGCACCCGAAGATTAACCGCGACTTTATTGTTTTAAGGAGTAAACGGACAAAAAATGAAATTGAATGGAGTAGGATAATCAGGAAATGGTTTAAAAGCGAGAAATTTGTCGAAAAGGAGGCGAAGGCGATTGAATGGGCTAAAAATCGGACAGGTTGTCCGGGGAAAAAAAAAGGGGGGGGGCGCAAAAAGGGGTGCAACACGAGGACTTCCCAGGGGGTCACCCATCCTAGTACTACTCTCGCCCAAGCACGCTTAACTGCGGAGTTCTGATGGGATCCGGTGCATTAGTGCTGGTATGATCGCACCCGAAGATTAACCGCGACTTTATTGTTTTAAGGAGTAAACGGACAAAAAATGAAATTGAATGGAGTAGGATAATCAGGAAATGGTTTAAAAGCGAGAAATTTGTCGAAAAGGAGGCGAAGGCGATTGAATGGGCTAAAAATCGGACAGGTTGTCCGGGGAAAAAAAAAGGGGGGGGGGCGCAAAAAGGGGTGCAACACGAGGACTTCCCAGGGGGTCACCCATCCTAGTACTACTCTCGCCCAAGCACGCTTAACTGCGGAGTTCTGATGGGATCCGGTGCATTAGTGCTGGTATGATCGCACCCGAAGATTAACCGCGACTTTATTGTTTTAAGGAGTAAACGGACAAAAAATGAAATTGAATGGAGTAGGATAATCAGGAAATGGTTTAAAAGCGAGAAATTTGTCGAAAAGGAGGCGAAGGCGATTGAATGGGCTAAAAATCGGACAGGTTGTCCGGGGAAAAAAAAAGGGGGGGGGGCGAAAAAGGGGTGCAACACGAGGACTTCCCAGGGGGTCACCCATCCTAGTACTACTCTCGCCCAAGCACGCTTAACTGCGGAGTTCTGATGGGATCCGGTGCATTAGTGCTGGTATGATCGCACCCGAAGATTAACCGCGACTTTATTGTTTTAAGGAGTAAACGGACAAAAAATGAAATTGAATGGAGTAGGATAATCAGGAAATGGTTTAAAAGCGAGAAATTTGTCGAAAAGGAGGCGAAGGCGATTGAATGGGCTAAAAATCGGACAGGTTGTCCGGGGAAAAAAAAAGGGGGGGGGCGCAAAAAGGGGTGCAACACGAGGACTTCCCAGGGGGTCACCCATCCTAGTACTACTCTCGCCCAAGCACGCTTAACTGCGGAGTTCTGATGGGATCCGGTGCATTAGTGCTGGTATGATCGCACCCGAAGATTAACCGCGACTTTATTGTTTTAAGGAGTAAACGGACAAAAAATGAAATTGAATGGAGTAGGATAATCAGGAAATGGTTTAAAAGCGAGAAATTTGTCGAAAAGGAGGCGAAGGCGATTGAATGGGCTAAAAATCGGACAGGTTGTCCGGGGAAAAAAAAAGGGGGGGGGGCGCAAAAAGGGGTGCAACACGAGGACTTCCCAGGGGGTCACCCATCCTAGTACTACTCTCGCCCAAGCACGCTTAACTGCGGAGTTCTGATGGGATCCGGTGCATTAGTGCTGGTATGATCGCACCCGAAGATTAACCGCGACTTTATTGTTTTAAGGAGTAAACGGACAAAAAATGAAATTGAATGGAGTAGGATAATCAGGAAATGGTTTAAAAGCGAGAAATTTGTCGAAAAGGAGGCGAAGGCGATTGAATGGGCTAAAAATCGGACAGGTTGTCCGGGGAAAAAAAAGGGGGGGGGGGCGCAAAAAGGGGTGCAACACGAGGACTTCCCAGGGGGTCACCCATCCTAGTACTACTCTCGCCCAAGCACGCTTAACTGCGGAGTTCTGATGGGATCCGGTGCATTAGTGCTGGTATGATCGCACCCGAAGATTAACCGCGACTTTATTGTTTTAAGGAGTAAACGGACAAAAAATGAAATTGAATGGAGTAGGATAATCAGGAAATGGTTTAAAAGCGAGAAATTTGTCGAAAAGGAGGCGAAGGCGATTGAATGGGCTAAAAATCGGACAGGTTGTCCGGGGAAAAAAAAAGGGGGGGGGCGCAAAAAGGGGTGCAACACGAGGACTTCCCAGGGGGTCACCCATCCTAGTACTACTCTCGCCCAAGCACGCTTAACTGCGGAGTTCTGATGGGATCCGGTGCATTAGTGCTGGTATGATCGCACCCGAAGATTAACCGCGACTTTATTGTTTTAAGGAGTAAACGGACAAAAAATGAAATTGAATGGAGTAGGATAATCAGGAAATGGTTTAAAAGCGAGAAATTTGTCGAAAAGGAGGCGAAGGCGATTGAATGGGCTAAAAATCGGACAGGTTGTCCGGGGAAAAAAAAAGGGGGGGGGGCGCAAAAAGGGGTGCAACACGAGGACTTCCCAGGGGGTCACCCATCCTAGTACTACTCTCGCCCAAGCACGCTTAACTGCGGAGTTCTGATGGGATCCGGTGCATTAGTGCTGGTATGATCGCACCCGAAGATTAACCGCGACTTTATTGTTTTAAGGAGTAAACGGACAAAAAATGAAATTGAATGGAGTAGGATAATCAGGAAATGGTTTAAAAGCGAGAAATTTGTCGAAAAGGAGGCGAAGGCGATTGAATGGGCTAAAAATCGGACAGGTTGTCCGGGGAAAAAAAAGGGGGGGGGGCGCAAAAAGGGGTGCAACACGAGGACTTCCCAGGGGGTCACCCATCCTAGTACTACTCTCGCCCAAGCACGCTTAACTGCGGAGTTCTGATGGGATCCGGTGCATTAGTGCTGGTATGATCGCACCCGAAGATTAACCGCGACTTTATTGTTTTAAGGAGTAAACGGACAAAAAATGAAATTGAATGGAGTAGGATAATCAGGAAATGGTTTAAAAGCGAGAAATTTGTCGAAAAGGAGGCGAAGGCGATTGAATGGGCTAAAAATCGGACAGGTTGTCCGGGGAAAAAAAAGGGGGGGGGGCGCAAAAAGGGGTGCAACACGAGGACTTCCCAGGGGGTCACCCATCCTAGTACTACTCTCGCCCAAGCACGCTTAACTGCGGAGTTCTGATGGGATCCGGTGCATTAGTGCTGGTATGATCGCACCCGAAGATTAACCGCGACTTTATTGTTTTAAGGAGTAAACGGACAAAAAATGAAATTGAATGGAGTAGGATAATCAGGAAATGGTTTAAAAGCGAGAAATTTGTCGAAAAGGAGGCGAAGGCGATTGAATGGGCTAAAAATCGGACAGGTTGTCCGGGGAAAAAAAAAGGGGGGGGGCGCAAAAAGGGGTGCAACACGAGGACTTCCCAGGGGGTCACCCATCCTAGTACTACTCTCGCCCAAGCACGCTTAACTGCGGAGTTCTGATGGGATCCGGTGCATTAGTGCTGGTATGATCGCACCCGAAGATTAACCGCGACTTTATTGTTTTAAGGAGTAAACGGACAAAAAATGAAATTGAATGGAGTAGGATAATCAGGAAATGGTTTAAAAGCGAGAAATTTGTCGAAAAGGAGGCGAAGGCGATTGAATGGGCTAAAAATCGGACAGGTTGTCCGGGGAAAAAAAAGGGGGGGGGGGCGCAAAAAGGGGTGCAACACGAGGACTTCCCAGGGGGTCACCCATCCTAGTACTACTCTCGCCCAAGCACGCTTAACTGCGGAGTTCTGATGGGATCCGGTGCATTAGTGCTGGTATGATCGCACCCGAAGATTAACCGCGACTTTATTGTTTTAAGGAGTAAACGGACAAAAAATGAAATTGAATGGAGTAGGATAATCAGGAAATGGTTTAAAAGCGAGAAATTTGTCGAAAAGGAGGCGAAGGCGATTGAATGGGCTAAAAATCGGACAGGTTGTCCGGGGAAAAAAAAAGGGGGGGGGCGCAAAAAGGGGTGCAACACGAGGACTTCCCAGGGGGTCACCCATCCTAGTACTACTCTCGCCCAAGCACGCTTAACTGCGGAGTTCTGATGGGATCCGGTGCATTAGTGCTGGTATGATCGCACCCGAAGATTAACCGCGACTTTATTGTTTTAAGGAGTAAACGGACAAAAAATGAAATTGAATGGAGTAGGATAATCAGGAAATGGTTTAAAAGCGAGAAATTTGTCGAAAAGGAGGCGAAGGCGATTGAATGGGCTAAAAATCGGACAGGTTGTCCGGGGAAAAAAAAAGGGGGGGGGGCGCAAAAAGGGGTGCAACACGAGGACTTCCCAGGGGGTCACCCATCCTAGTACTACTCTCGCCCAAGCACGCTTAACTGCGGAGTTCTGATGGGATCCGGTGCATTAGTGCTGGTATGATCGCACCCGAAGATTAACCGCGACTTTATTGTTTTAAGGAGTAAACGGACAAAAAATGAAATTGAATGGAGTAGGATAATCAGGAAATGGTTTAAAAGCGAGAAATTTGTCGAAAAGGAGGCGAAGGCGATTGAATGGGCTAAAAATCGGACAGGTTGTCCGGGGAAAAAAAAAGGGGGGGGGGGCAAAAAGGGGTGCAACACGAGGACTTCCCAGGGGGTCACCCATCCTAGTACTACTCTCCGCCCAAGCACGCTTAACTGCGGAGTTCTGATGGGATCCGGTGCATTAGTGCTGGTATGATCGCACCCGAAGATTAACCGCGACTTTATTGTTTTAAGGAGTAAACGGACAAAAAATGAAATTGAATGGAGTAGGATAATCAGGAAATGGTTTAAAAGCGAGAAATTTGTCGAAAAGGAGGCGAAGGCGATTGAATGGGCTAAAAATCGGACAGGTTGTCCGGGGAAAAAAAAGGGGGGGGGGGCGCAAAAAGGGGTGCAACACGAGGACTTCCCAGGGGGTCACCCATCCTAGTACTACTCTCGCCCAAGCACGCTTAACTGCGGAGTTCTGATGGGATCCGGTGCATTAGTGCTGGTATGATCGCACCCGAAGATTAACCGCGACTTTATTGTTTTAAGGAGTAAACGGACAAAAAATGAAATTGAATGGAGTAGGATAATCAGGAAATGGTTTAAAAGCGAGAAATTTGTCGAAAAGGAGGCGAAGGCGATTGAATGGGCTAAAAATCGGACAGGTTGTCCGGGGAAAAAAAAGGGGGGGGGGGCGCAAAAAGGGGTGCAACACGAGGACTTCCCAGGGGGTCACCCATCCTAGTACTACTCTCGCCCAAGCACGCTTAACTGCGGAGTTCTGATGGGATCCGGTGCATTAGTGCTGGTATGATCGCACCCGAAGATTAACCGCGACTTTATTGTTTTAAGGAGTAAACGGACAAAAAATGAAATTGAATGGAGTAGGATAATCAGGAAATGGTTTAAAAGCGAGAAATTTGTCGAAAAGGAGGCGAAGGCGATTGAATGGGCTAAAAATCGGACAGGTTGTCCGGGGAAAAAAAAGGGGGGGGGGCGCAAAAAGGGGTGCAACACGAGGACTTCCCAGGGGGTCACCCATCCTAGTACTACTCTCGCCCAAGCACGCTTAACTGCGGAGTTCTGATGGGATCCGGTGCATTAGTGCTGGTATGATCGCACCCGAAGATTAACCGCGACTTTATTGTTTTAAGGAGTAAACGGACAAAAAATGAAATTGAATGGAGTAGGATAATCAGGAAATGGTTTAAAAGCGAGAAATTTGTCGAAAAGGAGGCGAAGGCGATTGAATGGGCTAAAAATCGGACAGGTTGTCCGGGGAAAAAAAAGGGGGGGGGGGCGCAAAAAGGGGTGCAACACGAGGACTTCCCAGGGGGTCACCCATCCTAGTACTACTCTCGCCCAAGCACGCTTAACTGCGGAGTTCTGATGGGATCCGGTGCATTAGTGCTGGTATGATCGCACCCGAAGATTAACCGCGACTTTATTGTTTTAAGGAGTAAACGGACAAAAAATGAAATTGAATGGAGTAGGATAATCAGGAAATGGTTTAAAAGCGAGAAATTTGTCGAAAAGGAGGCGAAGGCGATTGAATGGGCTAAAAATCGGACAGGTTGTCCGGGGAAAAAAAAGGGGGGGGGGGCGCAAAAAGGGGTGCAACACGAGGACTTCCCAGGGGGTCACCCATCCTAGTACTACTCTCGCCCAAGCACGCTTAACTGCGGAGTTCTGATGGGATCCGGTGCATTAGTGCTGGTATGATCGCACCCGAAGATTAACCGCGACTTTATTGTTTTAAGGAGTAAACGGACAAAAAATGAAATTGAATGGAGTAGGATAATCAGGAAATGGTTTAAAAGCGAGAAATTTGTCGAAAAGGAGGCGAAGGCGATTGAATGGGCTAAAAATCGGACAGGTTGTCCGGGAAAAAAAAAGGGGGGGGGGCGCAAAAAGGGGTGCAACACGAGGACTTCCCAGGGGGTCACCCATCCTAGTACTACTCTCGCCCAAGCACGCTTAACTGCGGAGTTCTGATGGGATCCGGTGCATTAGTGCTGGTATGATCGCACCCGAAGATTAACCGCGACTTTATTGTTTTAAGGAGTAAACGGACAAAAAATGAAATTGAATGGAGTAGGATAATCAGGAAATGGTTTAAAAGCGAGAAATTTGTCGAAAAGGAGGCGAAGGCGATTGAATGGGCTAAAAATCGGACAGGTTGTCCGGGAAAAAAAAAGGGGGGGGGGGCAAAAAGGGGTGCAACACGAGGACTTCCCAGGGGGTCACCCATCCTAGTACTACTCTCGCCCAAGCACGCTTAACTGCGGAGTTCTGATGGGATCCGGTGCATTAGTGCTGGTATGATCGCACCCGAAGATTAACCGCGACTTTATTGTTTTAAGGAGTAAACGGACAAAAAATGAAATTGAATGGAGTAGGATAATCAGGAAATGGTTTAAAAGCGAGAAATTTGTCGAAAAGGAGGCGAAGGCGATTGAATGGGCTAAAAATCGGACAGGTTGTCCGGGGAAAAAAAAAGGGGGGGGGGGCGCAAAAAGGGGTGCAACACGAGGACTTCCCAGGGGGTCACCCATCCTAGTACTACTCTCGCCCAAGCACGCTTAACTGCGGAGTTCTGATGGGATCCGGTGCATTAGTGCTGGTATGATCGCACCCGAAGATTAACCGCGACTTTATTGTTTTAAGGAGTAAACGGACAAAAAATGAAATTGAATGGAGTAGGATAATCAGGAAATGGTTTAAAAGCGAGAAATTTGTCGAAAAGGAGGCGAAGGCGATTGAATGGGCTAAAAATCGGACAGGTTGTCCGGGGAAAAAAAAAGGGGGGGGGGGCGCAAAAAGGGGTGCAACACGAGGACTTCCCAGGGGGTCACCCATCCTAGTACTACTCTCGCCCAAGCACGCTTAACTGCGGAGTTCTGATGGGATCCGGTGCATTAGTGCTGGTATGATCGCACCCGAAGATTAACCGCGACTTTATTGTTTTAAGGAGTAAACGGACAAAAAATGAAATTGAATGGAGTAGGATAATCAGGAAATGGTTTAAAAGCGAGAAATTTGTCGAAAAGGAGGCGAAGGCGATTGAATGGGCTAAAAATCGGACAGGTTGTCCGGGGAAAAAAAAGGGGGGGGGGCGCAAAAAGGGGTGCAACACGAGGACTTCCCAGGGGGTCACCCATCCTAGTACTACTCTCGCCCAAGCACGCTTAACTGCGGAGTTCTGATGGGATCCGGTGCATTAGTGCTGGTATGATCGCACCCGAAGATTAACCGCGACTTTATTGTTTTAAGGAGTAAACGGACAAAAAATGAAATTGAATGGAGTAGGATAATCAGGAAATGGTTTAAAAGCGAGAAATTTGTCGAAAAGGAGGCGAAGGCGATTGAATGGGCTAAAAATCGGACAGGTTGTCCGGGGAAAAAAAAAGGGGGGGGGGCGCAAAAAGGGGTGCAACACGAGGACTTCCCAGGGGGTCACCCATCCTAGTACTACTCTCGCCCAAGCACGCTTAACTGCGGAGTTCTGATGGGATCCGGTGCATTAGTGCTGGTATGATCGCACCCGAAGATTAACCGCGACTTTATTGTTTTAAGGAGTAAACGGACAAAAAATGAAATTGAATGGAGTAGGATAATCAGGAAATGGTTTAAAAGCGAGAAATTTGTCGAAAAGGAGGCGAAGGCGATTGAATGGGCTAAAAATCGGACAGGTTGTCCGGGGAAAAAAAAGGGGGGGGGGCGCAAAAAGGGGTGCAACACGAGGACTTCCCAGGGGGTCACCCATCCTAGTACTACTCTCGCCCAAGCACGCTTAACTGCGGAGTTCTGATGGGATCCGGTGCATTAGTGCTGGTATGATCGCACCCGAAGATTAACCGCGACTTTATTGTTTTAAGGAGTAAACGGACAAAAAATGAAATTGAATGGAGTAGGATAATCAGGAAATGGTTTAAAAGCGAGAAATTTGTCGAAAAGGAGGCGAAGGCGATTGAATGGGCTAAAAATCGGACAGGTTGTCCGGGGAAAAAAAAGGGGGGGGGGCGCAAAAAGGGGTGCAACACGAGGACTTCCCAGGGGGTCACCCATCCTAGTACTACTCTCGCCCAAGCACGCTTAACTGCGGAGTTCTGATGGGATCCGGTGCATTAGTGCTGGTATGATCGCACCCGAAGATTAATTCCTGATTATCCTACTCCATTCAATTTCATTTTTTGTCCGTTTACTCCTTAAAACAATAAAGTCGCGGTTAATCTTCGGGTGCGATCATACCAGCACTAATGCACCGGATCCCATCAGAACTCCGCAGTTAAGCGTGCTTGGGCGAGAGTAGTACTAGGATGGGTGACCCCCTGGGAAGTCCTCGTGTTGCACCCCTTTTTGCGCCCCCCCCTTTTTTTTTCCCCGGACAACCTGTCCGATTTTTAGCCCATTCAATCGCCTTCGCCTCCTTTTCGACAAATTTCTCGCTTTTAAACCATTTCCTGATTATCCTACTCCATTCAATTTCATTTTTTGTCCGTTTACTCCTTAAAACAATAAAGTCGCGGTTAATCTTCGGGTGCGATCATACCAGCACTAATGCACCGGATCCCATCAGAACTCCGCAGTTAAGCGTGCTTGGGCGAGAGTAGTACTAGGATGGGTGACCCCCTGGGAAGTCCTCGTGTTGCACCCTTTTTGCGCCCCCCCCTTTTTTTTTCCCCGGACAACCTGTCCGATTTTTAGCCCATTCAATCGCCTTCGCCTCCTTTTCGACAAATTTCTCGCTTTTAAACCATTTCCTGATTATCCTACTCCATTCAATTTCATTTTTTGTCCGTTTACTCCTTAAAACAATAAAGTCGCGGTTAATCTTCGGGTGCGATCATACCAGCACTAATGCACCGGATCCCATCAGAACTCCGCAGTTAAGCGTGCTTGGGCGAGAGTAGTACTAGGATGGGTGACCCCCTGGGAAGTCCTCGTGTTGCACCCCTTTTTGCGCCCCCCCCCTTTTTTTTTCCCCGGACAACCTGTCCGATTTTTAGCCCATTCAATCGCCTTCGCCTCCTTTTCGACAAATTTCTCGCTTTTAAACCATTTCCTGATTATCCTACTCCATTCAATTTCATTTTTTGTCCGTTTACTCCTTAAAACAATAAAGTCGCGGTTAATCTTCGGGTGCGATCATACCAGCACTAATGCACCGGATCCCATCAGAACTCCGCAGTTAAGCGTGCTTGGGCGAGAGTAGTACTAGGATGGGTGACCCCCTGGGAAGTCCTCGTGTTGCACCCCTTTTTGCGCCCCCCCCCCTTTTTTTTTTCCCCGGACAACCTGTCCGATTTTTAGCCCATTCAATCGCCTTCGCCTCCTTTTCGACAAATTTCTCGCTTTTAAACCATTTCCTGATTATCCTACTCCATTCAATTTCATTTTTTGTCCGTTTACTCCTTAAAACAATAAAGTCGCGGTTAATCTTCGGGTGCGATCATACCAGCACTAATGCACCGGATCCCATCAGAACTCCGCAGTTAAGCGTGCTTGGGCGAGAGTAGTACTAGGATGGGTGACCCCCTGGGAAGTCCTCGTGTTGCACCCCTTTTTGCGCCCCCCCCCCCTTTTTTTTTTCCCCGGACAACCTGTCCGATTTTTAGCCCATTCAATCGCCTTCGCCTCATTTTCGACAAATTTCTCGCTTTTAAACCATTTCCTGATTATCCTACTCCATTCAATTTCATTTTTTGTCCGTTTACTCCTTAAAACAATAAAGTCGCGGTTAATCTTCGGGTGCGATCATACCAGCACTAATGCACCGGATCCCATCAGAACTCCGCAGTTAAGCGTGCTTGGGCGAGAGTAGTACTAGGATGGGTGACCCCCTGGGAAGTCCTCGTGTTGCACCCCTTTTTGCGCCCCCCCCCTTTTTTTTTCCCCGGACAACCTGTCCGATTTTTAGCCCATTCAATCGCCTTCGCCTCCTTTTCGACAAATTTCTCGCTTTTAAACCATTTCCTGATTATCCTACTCCATTCAATTTCATTTTTTGTCCGTTTACTCCTTAAAACAATAAAGTCGCGGTTAATCTTCGGGTGCGATCATACCAGCACTAATGCACCGGATCCCATCAGAACTCCGCAGTTAAGCGTGCTTGGGCGAGAGTAGTACTAGGATGGGTGACCCCCTGGGAAGTCCTCGTGTTGCACCCCTTTTTGCGCGCCCCCCCCCTTTTTTCCCCGGACAACCTGTCCGATTTTTAGCCCATTCAATCGCCTTCGCCTCCTTTTCGACAAATTTCTCGCTTTTAAACCATTTCCTGATTATCCTACTCCATTCAATTTCATTTTTTGTCCGTTTACTCCTTAAAACAATAAAGTCGCGGTTAATCTTCGGGTGCGATCATACCAGCACTAATGCACCGGATCCCATCAGAACTCCGCAGTTAAGCGTGCTTGGGCGAGAGTAGTACTAGGATGGGTGACCCCCTGGGAAGTCCTCGTGTTGCACCCCTTTTTGCGCCCCCCCCCTTTTTTTTCCCCGGACAACCTGTCCGATTTTTAGCCCATTCAATCGCCTTCGCCTCCTTTTCGACAAATTTCTCGCTTTTAAACCATTTCCTGATTATCCTACTCCATTCAATTTCATTTTTTGTCCGTTTACTCCTTAAAACAATAAAGTCGCGGTTAATCTTCGGGTGCGATCATACCAGCACTAATGCACCGGATCCCATCAGAACTCCGCAGTTAAGCGTGCTTGGGCGAGAGTAGTACTAGGATGGGTGACCCCCTGGGAAGTCCTCGTGTTGCACCCCTTTTTGCGCCCCCCCCCCTTTTTTTTTCCCCGGACAACCTGTCCGATTTTTAGCCCATTCAATCGCCTTCGCCTCCTTTTCGACAAATTTCTCGCTTTTAAACCATTTCCTGATTATCCTACTCCATTCAATTTCATTTTTTGTCCGTTTACTCCTTAAAACAATAAAGTCGCGGTTAATCTTCGGGTGCGATCATACCAGCACTAATGCACCGGATCCCATCAGAACTCCGCAGTTAAGCGTGCTTGGGCGAGAGTAGTACTAGGATGGGTGACCCCCTGGGAAGTCCTCGTGTTGCACCCCTTTTTGCGCCTGTGCTTCTTCCCTTTATAGCGGCTTCTGTCATTTTCACATAAATGTGGTAATAAATCCTATCTCCCCCTCTTTCTACTTCTGCTAACGTACGCTAGAATTGGGATATCGAGAAAGAGGGTAGACCGTAGAGGGTTCAACAAGGGGCATTCTTAGATTTCGAAAAACCGGCATCCATGCAATCGCATGCCTCGCCGATCGTATCATTTTTACACGAATCGGGGATAGCTCACGACCGTGAATTCGGAATTTCTTCGCGAACTCAAGACCACCTCTATCAGAGAGAAAAGACTTCGGTTTTGATCACCTCCAAGGGATTGATGACATCCTTATAAACGTCCGCAACCGCGGCGTCCCCCCCTTTTTTTTTCCCCGGACAACCTGTCCGATTTTTAGCCCATTCAATCGCCTTCGCCTCCTTTTCGACAAATTTCTCGCTTTTAAACCATTTCCTGATTATCCTACTCCATTCAATTTCATTTTTTGTCCGTTTACTCCTTCAAACAATAAAGTCGCGGTTAATCTTCGGTGCGATCATACCAGCACTAATGCACCGGATCCCATCAGAACTCCGCAGTTAAGCGTGCTTGGGCGAGAGTAGTACTAGGATGGGTGACCCCCTGGGAAGTCCTCGTGTTGCACCCCTTTTTGCCCCCCCCTTTTTTTTTCCCCGGACAACCTGTCCGATTTTTAGCCCATTCAATCGCCTTCGCCTCCTTTTCGACAAATTTCTCGCTTTTAAACCATTTCCTGATGATTCCTACTCCATTCAATTCATTTTTTGTCCGTTTACTCCTTAAAACAATAAAGTCGCGGTTAATCTTCGGGTGCGATCATACCAGTACTAATGCACCGGATCCCATCAGAACTCCGCAGTTAAGCGTGCTTGGGCGAGAGTAGTACTAGGATGGGTGACCCCCTGGGAAGTCCTCGTGTTGCACCCCTTTTTGCGCCTGTGCTTCTTCCCTTTATAGCGGCTTCTGTCATTTTCACATAAATGTTGTAATAAATCCTATCTCCCCCTCTCTCTACTTCTGCTAATGTACGCTAGAATTGGGATATCGAGAAAGAGGGTAGACCGTAGAGGGTTCAAC
>JAPPVO010002315.1:0-16368 GCA_030407325.1 Camellia japonica
CAATCGTACCCAAGTTCCCGAGCCGAGGCAACTTTGGTGATGACGGACACGTGGCCTTAGGCAAACGAGTCAGGGTTTTCTAAATTCTCCCATTTAAAAAATATTTAGGTGGCGACTCTGTATCTGGCAAAGTAGTCCATGTTTGGCACTTCTTTACAAAAATCTGTTTTCCAAAACGATTTGCCGGATTTGGACTCTTTGGTTCAGATTTAGAACCGTGACAAATCGAGTCCAAACTGTGGGGTGAGGCCCTCACGCGGGGCGCGTCCACACCAAGATAGTGCAGTTTGGAAATAAGCTAAACCAGAGCAGACTCTTATATCAAATCTTTACAACCATACTAACATTGTCTATGGGGGTACTGATAGATCTAATCAAATGGTGTGGATCAAGTATCTCCCACCCAAAGTGCAATTCTTTGGTTGGCTTGCATGGAAGCACAAGCTTAAAACTTTTGTATTCTTACAACGAATTGGTGTCTTGGATAGGTCTGCATTTACCTTGTGCATTTTTTGCAAATCTCAGCATGAAACAATTGAACATGTGCTAATCTTTTGCCCTCTGGTGTGGAGAGTCTGGACTGGGCTGTTACAATGATGAGGGGTTACTTGGGTAGCTCCAGACTCTGTTCAAGGTTTGTTGCAATGGTGGTCAGGTTACTACTGTAGGAAATCTGAACGGCAAATTTGGTGCGCCATACCTCTAGTGACTTGTAATAACCCCGACCATAGATTAACATTAATTCGTGCTCAATTAGGCCTAACAATAATTTAGGAAGGATTTGGAAATAAATTGCATGTGTGATTGCATGATTTTGTGTTTCTATCTGTTCGGTGTAGAAATATATGTTCACGTTTTAGTTTCAGTTAGCGAATTGAAAGCCTTATCAGCGTCCGAGTCAGAAATTGGCTTGCTATATGTGCTAGTTAGAATTTATAGAATTTTATGGTAGATTTAATTTAAATTTGATTTGGAATGTTTAAATTAGATTAAATAACATTAAATCACACTAGTTTGAATTATTACATAAATACTATTAGTGGGCCACTTAGGTGCCATTGCCTTGAACTCAATTATACACATTTTCATAATATTTCCTCAGCCATTTTTCCTTGTCAAAACCGACTAAAGAGAGAGAGAGCTAGGAGAAAATAGGATTCATCTAGAGATTTGGCTTGGAGCTTAGGAGAATTGAAGAGGCTTTGCAAATTTGAGCTTCTAGGCTTGGAATTCAAGACTTAAGGTAGGAGGTTTCCCTTTCAATTGTGAATTTAAGATTAATTCATGCATGGTTCATGAGACATTAGTAATCTAAGTCTAGAATGGGGTTAAAATGTTGAATTGAGGATTAATTCATGCATGGATGCACATATTTTTGGATTTTGGAGTTGTTCTTCATGAATTTCCATATGCATGTCCACATTTTTGTTATAGTCCATGAATTCATCATATTCTTGAGCTTAATCTTGTTTTGGATCATGTTTTGGCGCATTAGAAGTCATGAGAATTCATGCATGTTACATTTAAATTATGTTCTTGAAGTTTTACTTGAAATTATGTTTAATTGAACTACCTTTGGGCTTTGATTTTGCCAATTGATCTTCAAAACAAGTTATACTATGAGTTTACAAGAGTTTTCTAGAAAATTAGCCCAAAAGGATTGAATTTGATGCTTTGAAGTTGAGTTTTGAGCTTAAGGTTCTGTAGACGTCCCCGAACGCCCCGGGAGGGATGAGTCCCGTTCCGTTCATCTTGGGCTCACTACAGTTCAGGACTCAAATGTCACGGTTCTTAATCTGAACCAAAGAATCCAAATCCGGCAAATCGTTTTGAGAAAACAAATTTTTTGAAAGAAGTGCCAAACATGGACTGCTTTGCCAGATACAGAGTCGCCACCTAAATATTTTATTTTTGGGAAAATTTAGGAAACCCTGACTCGTTTGCCTAAGGCCACGTGTCCATTATCACCAAAGTTGCCTCGGCTTGGGAACTTGGCTACGATTGGGGGAAGATCACTTCGTGAGCACCCCCGCTCGCCCGATCAAAGATCGGCCTCTACTAACCATGATATCAAGTTTTGAAAACATTATGTGTTCTTATTCCGGTTATTAGCCTAGATTTACTATGTGATGCGCACAGCATACAAGTATAGACTGGATCGCCTGAATTGGAACAAAACATTTCATGTTTGTTTTTGAAAGATGGTTTACTACTTGCAAGTAGGCTTAAAATGCAGATTTTGCCACCCTCGGGTGGGCTTAGAAAACATGATTTTGCCACTATCTAGTGGGCTTAAAAACTCACAGTCAATGCATTGTTCCAATCCAAATAACCCAACCTTCACCCACAGGCATTCAGGCAGTTATATCACATAAGAAAATAGCCTCATGGTAAGCATGCTATCATGGCAGTCACTCACACACATATAAGGATGCTAAAGCATAAAAACTTACCGAGTACTCCAAGCCAAAGCAAAAGCTAATTAGAAATCCATGCATGATCCTAACTATACAGAAATGCCTAATGCAACAGGAATGCAACTAAGATAGGCTCGGCTATTCTAAACATGGCATATGGAATGCTACAGCTAACAAGTATTCAACTTGGAATTGAAATACAATGTAGTGAGTTATGATGCGCCGAGCCCGGTGCATGCAAAACAGATGAATGAATGCAAACATGCTATCATACTGTATGCTAATTGAAACATGCCCTATTCTAACCATCATAAGCTGGTAAATAAAAGGGAGAAAAACGTGGGGTTGGAAGACATACATCACACGCACACACACTTATTACAATTGTGCCCTCGCTCGGAGGGTCCGAATAAATAATACAGTCCCAAATGAATAGTACAGTCCGAATGAATACAAAACACTAATTAATTAACAAATTAACTAGGAAAGCAATAAATGGCACGCAAATCCATGGACCGCCTCGGCTCTGTTCCAAATGATGAATGATGCATGCTCGGGTTGCTTGGCGCAGAAATCCATTGCGATGCCCCAATTAGCCTCTGTTTACAATTAAGCCCGGAATATTGCACGAAGCCCCAAGAGATTGCCGGTTTCTGATTTGCTGCAACAGAGAGCAGGAAAGGGACATGGCAATGTATTTTCACACATGTATGCTTGACTACTCTTCAAGAAGCGTAGTCCTCGGTCCTCGTGCCACCAATCACGCATCTCGATGCATGATGGCCGAGAAGTCGAATTGCATGACTCAATATGAAATGAATGCACACATAAACACAACAAGACCGAGATTCCATCATGGATAATCCGGAGTGTCGGCGACTGGGAATTGAGACACGCTCCATCACTCAAAGTACGAAACGTCCCTCGTTTCCCATGCTCGGGCTAACTCCTATCCCAAACGCAATGCAATATGCATGACATGCATGAATGCAACTAATATACAACCTAGCATACATAATGCTATGAAATGGCATACACAATGCTCGATGTAACACGACATACACAATGCTCTAACATGCAACCTAACATACGCAATGCTATGAAATGAAATGGCATATGCAATGCATGATGGACTTACACCAACATGAGTGGACCTCAGCCACACTCACATCAGTGGCCATTAGATAAAAATGAGACACTCGAAATGCGTGCACGCATGCACGCAAACCGAGGACCGACCCTAAGGCACAAATGCCACTCTAATAAGGCATGGCAAGGCACGAAATATGGCATATAGAACATGCAAGTTCCAGCACTAAAATGTGATGCAAAATGGCCCCGAAACATGGAAACATGGCACCCGATGCATGGAATGGTCCCGAAACACAAGACTAGGCACATGCATTAACCTATAGCTACACAAAGCATACATTATTTGATCATGAGGCATAAAGACAGAACCAAGGCGGTCTCAAAACATGAACATTTCTAGTTCAAAGCATGGCCAAAAGATGCTAGCAAGATGGACTAACATAGCATGCAATTTTGACTATCAAACATGGATTACATGGCACGTATGTGAAACAAGTAAGAACTCATCAAACCAGAAAAAATCAGTGAATAAAACATGCCAAAACATGCCCAAATAACCTCTGAAATGCAGCCAACACATGCGCAAATGATGGGTTCTTTTAGAAGGCCTACAAAGGGGTTATTAAGCACATACAAGATGGACACTTAGCATGGCACAAAAAACTCTGAAAATCAAATATGATAGCTCCAAAACTCACCAAATTGGGCCTGAAAAGTGGCTAAGAAGCATGCAAAGAGGGGTCCCTTTGGAAGGCCAAAATGACCATCAAACAAGTCAAGGTGAGAGGGGGGTCATCCCCCTCTGATTTGGAGGCTCAAAATAGTGTGTTAGCCACTGAAAATCCATTGGATTCCAGTGGCTAGATGGCCAAACAAAGCATGCAACAAGAGCTTAGGTGTAAGGCTCAAAATAAGAGACAATCAAGCATACGAGGCATATGACCTCAAAAAAAAATGGGACCTTAAACAAACTTGAAGATGAGATTAAAACAAGATATTTTTCAGTTTATGACAACTCTCAAAAATGAACACAAGTAGGGCTAATCTATCATGCAAAAATGGCCCTACGAGAGAGATTAGAGACAAGGGACAGTAGCTGGCCCCAAATAGTAAAGATCCCTTCAACAAAGTTAAAGAGGAGCTAAAAACAAGGCACTTTACAATTTATATCAAGTCTCAAAAATGAGCACAATTATGGATAAACTATCATGCAAAAATGGGCCTATAAAGAGAGATAGGAGACAAGTGGTAGTAGATGGCCTCAAACAGAGGAGAGCCCTTCAACAAAGTTGAAGAAGGGCTCAAAAAAAGACATTTTTCAGTTTGTCTCGGAGCCCAGAAATGCTCAAAAACAAGGCTAATATATCATGCAAAAATAGGCCTAAAAGAGGGATAGAGAGACAAGATGTAGTAGGAGACCTCAAACAACAAGAGGTCCTTGATCAAACATTGAGAGGAGCTCAAAATATGACTATTTACAGTTCAGGTCGGAGCCCAAAAATGTAAGCAACAAAAGCTAAGATAGCATGCAAGATAGGGCAAAAAAAAGAGGGAAAGGAGACTCACCCTTGTAGCACAAGTCTTCAGCAGCTTTTGGTCCAAGAAAGTGTGCTCCTAACCTCTGAAAATAGCCTTCAATGTTTTGGAATGGAGTGTGGGTTGATAGGCTATGAGTTGGTGTAGAAATGGTGTAGGAGCAATGGTATTTTGAGGCTTGGAGCAGAGAGAGAGGGAGGCTTTTATGCAAGAGCTCCAATGGATTTTTCTAACCCTTCAAAATGCAGCTGGAGGTGGTGGTTTTATAGAGGGAGAGAAGGGAAAAATGGGGGGAAAACAAATTCAAATTTCCCCCCAAAAAAAGGCAGATCCCGGGGCAGGGATCTGGGTCAAAACAGTTGGCACAGTTGTAAGGAACCAGGAGAGAGGAATTTGGCCAGCCAGGTTCAGGAGGTTCAGGTGGCCGGCCGACCACCTCCCCTGGCCGGCCGGCCAGGGTCAAAAGGGTCAAGCTTAATTAGTGGCCGGCCACCCCAAAAAGGTGGCCTCCCATGTGTGTACAACACAGCTGTATGGTCAAAACCCAGAAAATGTAACCCATGAGAGAGAAAAACCAACTTTTTAGAGGGGTTCAAAAGGGTCAGGAAGAGTTGATGGCCGGCCTATCCCTATTGGTGGCCTCCCAGGTGTGTACAACACAATGGTGTGGTGGAAAGTCAGAAAAAGTAGCCCGGGAATGGAAAAAGTCAACTTTCTAGCGAAGAAAACGGGCGATGAAGTGCGATGAAGGAATAAAGCTGGTCTTCAGAACAATTGTTGGCCTCCCACCCTTTTACGACCTTCCTAACAATGAAAATAAGGTCCCCGCCAAAAATGAACCCAAACCGATGTAAAACGAAGGTTCGGGGGCCAAAACGCGCGGCCCGGGGCCCCGAAAACAAGTTGTTAAGCACTGGAGGTCGCGTTCGACCACAAAGTTGCTCTCTCGAACCACAGTGTCCCTCAAAAGGGAGAAAATAAGGTATGCGCCAAAAACCGGAGCAAACGGAGGCGGTTAAGCAGTCCCGAACCGAGGCACACGGCCGACGGCTCCGAAAACTGGGGACCGGGCTCCAAACAGGAAAAATGACCTATGACCACGAAACGTAGCCTACGGCCACTGAGAGATGATCTACGAGACCTCTCCCTCCCTTCAGGAAGAGAAATTGGAGAAAACAGGACCTGGTTCGCAAACCGAAGTAGGGCACAAAAGAGTCCGGAAGTCCGGAGGCAAGGCTCGCAGACGAGACTCCACAACTTCAGAACGAGCACAATATGTAACATCACCGAGTGCTCAGTTGGTGGTCTGAGTCTTAAGGTCGGTCAAAAATCGGGTGTCTACAGGTTCAAATCTGGAAATTCCAGATTTTGGACTCACGCTCGAGCGGGGAACTTCGCGCTCGAGCGTACAAACTGAATTCATGAAGTTCGCTCGAGCGGGGGAAAGGGACGCTCAAGCGGGAATTTCGTGTATCCAGTACTTTTCACATGTTTACAGTCCGCTCGAGCGGGGTAATGCACGCTCGAGCGATGACTTGTGTCTCACGCTCGAGCGGGTATCGAGCGCCCATCGAGCGTGAATTTCATGCATCCAGTACTTTTACTGTAGTTTACAGTCCGCTCGAGCAGAGGAATACACGCTCGAGCGGATCCCTTTTGTCTGCATAATCGCTCGAGCGGATAAATCCACGCTCGAGCGGGACCCCTGTTTCAGCAAAACTTTGAAAAGTGTTTCTAAGTACATCTTTGTATTATCATTCCATCCTAGGCATTCCTAGGCCATGTTTAAGACTCTCTAATGAGGATAAGAGATTAGAAACACGCTAAGGGCCAACGAAATAAGTTTTGTACAATTAGAACGTGTACTTCAAGTGTGTATCTGTTATGTGTTGTGTAGGTCACGTGTGTAGACGTCCCCGAACGTCCCGGGAGGGAAGAGTCCCGTTCTGTTCATTTTGAGCTCACTACAGTTCGGACTCAAATTGTCACGGTTCTCAATCTGAACCAAAGAGTCTAAATCTGGCAAATCGTTTTGAGAAAACAAATTTTTGAAAGAAGTTCCAAACATGGACTGCTTTGCCAGATACAGAGTCGCCACCTAAATATTTTATTTTTGGGAAATTTAGGAAACCCTGACTCGTGCCTAAGGCCACGTGTCCGTCATCACCAAAGTTGCCTTGGCTCGGGAACTTGGGTACGATTGGGGAAGGTCACTTCGTGAGCACCCCCGCTCGCCCGATCAAAGATCGGCCTCTACTAACCATGATATCTAGTTTTGAAAACATTATGCGTTCTTATTCTAGTTATTAACCTAGGTTTACTATGTGATGCGCACAACATACAAGTATAGACCGGGTCACCTGAATTGGAACAAAACATTTCATGTTTGTTTTTGAAAGATGGTTTGCTACTCGCAAGTAGGCTTAAAATGCAGATTTTGCCACCCTCGGGTGGGCTTAGAAAAGATGGTTTTGACACTATCTAGTAGGCTTAAAACTCACAGTTGATGCATTATTCCAATCCAAATAACCCAACCTTCACCCACAGGCATTCAGGCAGTTATATCACATAAGCATATAGCCTCATGGTAAGCATGCTATCATGGCAGCACTCACACCCATGCAAGGATGCTAAAGCATAAAAACTTACCGAGTACTCCAAGCCAAAACAGAAGCTATGTTAGAAATCCATGCATGATCCTAACTATACAGAAATGCCTAATGCAACACATGCAAAAATGCAACTATAACAGGCTCGGCTATTCTAAACATGGCATATGAGATGCAACAGCTAACAAGTATTCAACTTGAAATTGAAATACAAATGCAGTTAGTATGATGCGCCGAGCCTGGTGCATGCAAAACAGATGAATGAATCCAAACATGCTATCATACGGTATGCTAATTAAAACATGCCGTAATCTAACCATCATAAGCTGGTAAATAAAAGGGAGAAAGACGTGGGGTTGGAAGACATACATCGCACACACGCACACTTATTACAATTGTGCCCTCGCTCGGAGGGTCCGAATAAATAATACAGTCCCAAATGAATAATTATAGTCCGAATAAGTACAAAATTCCTAATTAATTAACAAATTAACTAAGGAATGAAATAAATAACATGCAAATCCATGGACCGCCTCAGCTCTGTTTCGGATGATGAATGATGCATGCTTGAATTAGCTTGCGCGGAAATCCATTGCGATGCCCCGGTTTGCCTCTGTTTGCAATTAAACCCAGAATGCTGTGCAAAGCTCTTGAAGGGTGTTGATCTTTGACTTACTGCAACAGAGAGCAACAAAGGGGCATGGCAAAGTATTTTCACATATGTATGCATGACTACTCTTCAGGGAGTGTAGTCCTCGATCCTCGTGCCACCAATCACGCATCTCGATGCATGATGGCCAAGGAGTCGAATTGCACGACTCAATATGAAATGAATGCGCATGAAAACACAACAAGACCGAGACTCCATCATGGTTAATCCGAAGTGTCGGTGACCGGAAATTGAGACACGTTCCGTCACTCGAAGTACGAAACGTCCCTCATTTCCCGTGCTTGGGCTAACTCCTATCTGTAACAAGCCCGCGGGGGACCTCGCTACAGCTCGGACTCGATTCGTGTCACGGTTCTTAATCTTGAGCCAAAGAGTCCAGATCCGGCAAATCATTTTGAGAAAAAACAGATTTTTTCAAAGAAGTGCCAAACATGGACTGCTTCGCCAGATACAGAGTCGCCACCTAAATGTTTTTTAATGGGAAATTTAGGAAACCCTGACTCGGTGCCAAAGGCCATGTGTCCGTCATCACCAAAGTTGCCTCGGCTCGGGAACTTGGGTACGATTGGGGAAGGTCACTTCGTGAGCACCCCCGCCTGCCCGGTCAAAGACCGGCCTCTACTAACCATGATATCTGTTTTTGAAAACATTGTATGTTCTTATTCCGGTTATTAGCCTAGATTTACTATGTGATGCGCACAACATACAAGTATAGACTGAGTCGCCTGAATTGGAACAAAACATTTCATGTTTGTTTGTTTGAAAATGGTTTGATGGTGCTACCCGCAGGTAGGCTAAGACGTGGATTTGCCACCCTCAGGTGGGCTTAGAAAACAATGGTTTTGCCACTATCTAGTGGGCGTAAAACAAACATTTGATGATTTGTTCTACTCCAAGTAACTCAACCTCCACCCACAGGCATTCAAGGCAGTTATATCACATAAGCACATAGCCTCATGGTAAGCATGCTTTTCATGGCAGTCACTCACACGCATGCAAGGATGCTAAAGCATAAAACTCACCGAGTACTCCAAGCCAAAAACAGAAACTGATTAGAAATCATGCATGATCCTAATTATACAGAAATGCCTAATGCAACACATGCAAAGATGCAACTATAGCAGGCTCGGCTATTCTAAACATAGCATATGGAATGCTACAACTAACACGTATTCAATTTGGAATTGAAATACAAATGCAGTTTGTATGATGCGCCGAGCCCGGTGCGTGCAAAACAGATGAATGATGCAAACATGCTGTCATACTGTATGCTAATCGAAATATGCCCTATATCTAACCATCATAAGCGGGTAAATAAAAGGGAAGAAAGACGTGGGGTTGGAAGACATACACCACACTCACCCACACTTATTACAATTATGCCCTCGCGCAGAGGGTCCGAATAAATATACAGTCCCAAATGAAAGAATATTACAGTCCGAATAATACAGATCCCTAATTAATTAACAAATTAACTAAGAAAAACTGTAAACTGGCATGCAAGCCCGGAGGGGTGCCTTGATTCTGATGAATGCTGCAAGTTTGGGCTGCCTTGCGCGGAAATCGACTGGGATGCCCCAATTAGCCTCTATTTTGCAATGTTTCTCGAAAGGCGTGCCAGACTCTGAAAAGTTGCTGATTCTCCATTTTGCTACAACAGAGAGCAGGAAAGGGGCATAGCAATGTATTTCACAAATATATGCATGCCTCGATCCTTGTGCCACCAATCACGCATATCGATGCATGATGGCCGAGGAGCCGAATTGCACAACTCAATATGGGATAAATGCATATGAATGCTACAACAAAACCTAACTCTCATGGATAATCCGGAGCGTCGGTGACTTGGGAATTGAGACCCGTTCCGTCGCTCGGAGTACGAAATGTGCCTCGTTTCCCGTGCCCGGGCTAACTCCTATCCCGAACATGATGCGATATGCATGATATGCATGAAATGTAGCTAATATGCAACCCTAACATACATAATGTCATGGAATGGCATACACGCTATACGAGGTAATATATAACCGGGCGTACACAATGCTATGGGTGAAATGGCATACGCAATGCAATGATGGGCTTATACCAACATGAGAGAGCCTCAGCCACACTCACATAGGGGGCCGATGGATGAAAAATGAAGTGCCTTGAAATGCGTGCACACGGCACGCAAACCGAGGCAATGGCATACGGAACGCAAAATGACATACAGAATGCAAAATGGACTTACACTAACATGAGTGAGCCTCAGCCACACTCACATAGGAGGCCGATGGATGAAAAATGAGGTATCTCGAAATGCGTGCACACAGGCACGCAAACCGAGGCAATGGCATACGAAATGTAAAATGGCATACAGAATGCAAAATGGACTTACACTAACATGAGTGAGCCTCAGCCACACTCACATAGGAGCCGATGGATGAAAAATGAGGTATCTCGAAATGCGTACACACGGGCACGCAAACCGAGGCAATGGTATTAAGGCATGAATGACATAGAAAATGATATGCAAACATGCCAATGGAATTTCAGCACTGAAATATGGGGGAAAACAGTCCCGAAAGATGGCGAAATGACACCAAGTGCAAGGAATGGTCCCGAAATGCGAATTTAGGCACCCGAAATGGCCTATAGCTATGCAATGCATGCACAATATGGACATGGAATGAAAATACAGTAGCAAGGCAGCCCCAAAACAAGCATTTTCCAGTACAAATCAAGGCCAAACAGCAAGCATAGATAGGGTAACAATGGCATGCAAAAATAGGGGCCAAGAGAGAGGTATTGAGGTAGATGGTAAATGCAAAGCCCAAACAACAAAACACCCTTCTACAACACTGAATAGGGACCAAAAATATGAACATTTACATTAGATGACATCCCCCAAATCAGTATGCAAACATGCCAAAAATGCAATGCAAGATTAAGGATAACAAAAGGCTATAACATGAGGTACCCCAAACATTCATCAAACAAGCAAGGACCCTTAAGGAGACATTCCAAGAAGGTCAAAATATGACCATTTTCAGTTCTGATCATGGCCGAAAACAGAAGCTAGATAAGCCTAAAGAACATGCAAAAATGGGGGCCAAAGGGGGTATATGGTAAGTATAACATGGAGGCCCCAAACAAGGTTGATCCCTTCTACAAATTGTAGAGGGACAAAATAAGCCTACTCACAGTTCATGAAATGCTCCAAAACAATTTAAATATAGGCCAAACAAATCATGCAAATTTACGGTAAATAGGAGAGATTATGAAGCAAGTGCAAGATAGGGGGCCCAAACAGGGTTGATCCCTTCTTCAATGTTGAAGAGGGGCTGAAAATAGGCCCTCTTACAGTTTACATTATGCTCGAAAACAGATCACACATAGGCTAGAAATCTCATGCAAAATAATGGCATACAAGATGTTATTGAAGCAAGTACCAAATGGAGGGCTCAAACAGGGTTGAGCCCTTGATCAAACATGAAGAATGGCTCAAAAAAGGCCTAGTTTCAGTTAGGGTCGGAGCCCAAAACAATAAGAAAATAGGCTAAGAAATTGGTGCAAAAAAATGCTACAAAAGAGGGGAATGAGAACTTACCCTTGTAGACAAGTCTTTTCTACCTCTTGGCTTGAGGAATGTTGCTTCTAAGCCTTTGAAAAGATCCTCTTGCTGCTGGAAATGGAGTGGTGGTGGTGGTGCTTGGTGGTGATGGAGAAATGGCACCAAAAATGAGAGAAATGAGAGAGATAGAGATGGATATGAGTGTGTATGCTCAAAGGAAGTCTTCTAACCCTTCAAGGAGAGCCAAAGCTATTGTATGGATGCAAGGAAGAGGGGAGCAAGTGAGGAAAGTGTGTAGAGGCTTGGGATTAAGTTCCCTTGTCCCTTAAAAGTCCCCGAAATCAGATCTTTTGGGGGAAAAAGTTACATAGCTGTAAGGCACTCCTCCCAAGGAGCATGGCCGGCCTGCTATTTTGGTTGCAGGTGGCCGGCCGGCCACCCCCTATGGCCGGCCGGCCAAGGGGCAAAATGGTCAAGTTGAATTAATGGCCGGCCATAGGAGAAAGGTGTCCTCCCAGGTCTTCTCAACACAACCCTGTGGTTCAAATTTGGCAACTCTAAAACAGGAGAGAGAATAGGCCATTTTAAAGAGGGGTTCAAAAGGGTCAATAACAGTTACTGGCCGGCCATGGACTTTTAGGGTCCTCCCATGTGTGTACAACACAAATATGTGGTTTTGGCTTGAAGAAAATGCTCCTAGGGTGGTCAACATTGGCCCGGAAGTGAGAAAAACGGGCATCGGAGGGCGCCGGAGGAGCATAAGTGATTGCTGAGATAATTGCTGGCCTCCCACCTTCAGTGACCTTCCTGGTGATAAAACGAGGTACCTGCCAAAAATGAACGAAAACCGATGCAAAACGAATGCTCGGGGACCAAAACACGCAGTTCGGGTCCCGAAAATAGGCTGTTAAGCACCGAAAGTGGCATTCGGCCGAAGTGGGTCTCTCACCCCAGTGTCCCTCAAAAGGGAGTAAATAAGATGTATGCCAAAAACCGGAGGAATCGGAGATGGTTAGTCCCGAACCGAGGCACACGGCCTGACGGCTCCGAAAACCGGGAACCGGGCTCCAAATGGGCAAAATGGCCTACGGCCACGAAATGTAGCCCACGGCCACTGAGAGATGGTCTACGAGACCTCTCCCTTCCCTCAGGAAAGGAAACCGAGAAAATCGAGTCTGGTTCACAAACCGAGACAAGGTACAGAAGAGGGTTCGGAAGTCCGGATGCAGGGCTCACGGCTGCGACTCTGAGACTTCTGAACGAGCACGATATGCAACATCACCGAGCGCTCAATCAGTGACGTCTGAGCCTTAAGGTTGGCAAAAATGGGGTGTCTACAGTTGCCCCTCTTTGACAGGACTCGGAAGTCACAAGTGACGGAGTGAATGTCAAAGCCCAGAGACGACCCATTTTTGACAAGGCCGAAGACTTAGACAATCATACAAGATGAACAGAGTATGCCCAGGCGTGCCCGCAGGCAAAGGGGCAAAATGCAAAGCGATATGCACGGAGCCAGATGTAACTTAATGATCATGCAAGTGCAGCAAGCTGTAACGAAGCAAGTATTCACAATAGATGCAACAGTTCTAAGCAAGGATGCAAAGCAACAACTACATTTCATGCAGTTAGGAATGCGGAGAATTATTCAATTCTCGTCGCGTCTCACACGGAGAAGATACGATACCTGCGCGATTCGTCTGGTCGCACCAGCCTCAAATGAACCGTACATACAATATCGTGCCTGCAAAAGAAAGAAATTCAACAAGAACAATATGCTAACAACATATATTCAATGTGATTCCTGTGATTCCTGAAAGTTTGACACACACAGTGTCGGCGAGTGAATGCAACATAATGCAAGAAAGGAACGTGCGTGACAACGCATGCTCGAGCACAGAGGTATGGTACACCAAGAAAACATGCATGACAATGCAAGTTATGTGCACAACAATGCAAAACGAGCATAAATCAGGGTGCCCGTTTGTTGCGAAACAACGAGTAAGAAAACGAGCATTTCGGCGAAGGCAACTCGATCGCGGCCTCGGGTTCACCTCCCGGAGAGGTTACAACATGCTCAAAAGGGATACACTCTGACTTTGATGAGTAATGATGAGACAAATGTCAGAAATTGCAGCTGAAGTTCCGGCGGAGCAATTTCGCGCGCAGAAAGTACACTTTTCTTGAACTTTTTCGGGTCCCGGGAACTCCAATCTTCCTCAAAATTGGCAGAGAGCTAGGGGGGGAGGTGGGGAACACCACCGGCCAGGTGGTTGCCCTAGGGGAGGCTGCCGGCCATCTTCCAAAAAGCAAATGGCCGGCCAGCCAGAAAAGGTGGCCGGCCGGCCACCTGCCCAAAACAGGGGGCAGTTTTGTCATTTTACCTCATTTTCATTATAACCCCTCATCCATTCATTCCGAAATCACTCCCACAGGTGAGAAATCTTCTCCTCTTGCTCCCCAAACCATTTTTTCCTTCAGATCTGCACTTTATACGCGAGTTTCAGCCTCCCACGCAAGTTGTTTTCGCAAAATCATTCGATTTTAAGCACTTTGGACCGATTAAATTTTGATTTCAGGGCTTCTTTTCTTATTTTCACCACTTGAGGTAAGTTTGTCTCAATATTTGCAAGATTTTCTCGGGAGTTGACTTTTGTTGACTTTTTCATTTCCCCGGAGTTGACTTTTGTTGACTTTTTCCAATTTTGGCTCATTTTTGCTCATTTTTGCTCCTTTTGCAGATTTTTTGAAATGGCAGGTAATTTCCCTCACGGTGGAGGTCCTCCGGGTGCCGGAGATGATTTTGATATCATGACGCTGCCCCCGAGGGTCCGCCCCTTTATCCCCGAGAGATATGCCCCGGCGGTGCACATTCTTCCGCGAGCCGTTTTCCGTCATTTCACTGACTTCAATGATCGGGCACCCGGAGACTTGCTTCTACGAGAGCCGGAGCATCACCTCTCTTCCGAGGCACGAGAGGTATTTTACTTCATTTTCTGTATTTTCCGTGCATTTCATACCTTTGCTATGCTTGAACACACAGTTTAGCCTATGACATAGTACTTTGCTTGCATCCTGAACATGTGGCTTAAACACTTGAATTTCTGAACACTAGGTTCATCGATTGATTGTGAACGCACGGTACACATTAGTTAAGCATTGATCACACGGTTCAAACACTGATTTGTCGAACACACAGCCCGAATTTGAATATTTGCTCACAGCACACACTGACTAAGAGTAGAACACGCAGTCCCAAACTTTGATTTTCAGAACACACAGTCCAAGTTGATGGTGAACACACAGCCCAAAACACTGATTGAGAGTAGAACACGCAGTCCCAAAACACTGATTTTCTGAACACGCAGCCCAGATATAAATTAAAGTGAACACGCAGCCCACTGATTAAGGTTTGAACACGCAGCCTAAAACACTGATTTTCTGAACACGCAGCCCAGATATAAATTAAAGTGAACACGCAGCCCACTGATTATGATTTGAACACGCAGCCCAAAACACTGATTTTCTGAATACGCAGCCTAGATATAAATTAAAGTGAACACGCAGCCCAATGATTAAGGTTTGAACACGCAGCCCAAAACACTGATTTTCTGAACACGCAGCCCAGATATAAATTAAAGTGAACACGCAGCCCACTGATTAAGGTTTGAACACGCAGCCCAAAACACTGATTTTCTGAGCACGCAGCCCAGATATAAATTAAAGTGAACACGCAGCCCACTGATTAAGGTTTGAACACGCAGCCCAAAACACTGATTTTCTGAACACGCAGCCCAGATATAAATTAAAGTGAACACGCAGCCCACTGATTAAGGTTTGAACACGCAGCCCAAAACACTGATTTTCTGAACACGCAGCCCAGATATAAATTAAAGTGAACACGCAGCCCACTGATTAAGGTTTGAACACGCAGCCCAAAACACTGATTTTCTGAACACGCAGCCCGGATATAAATTAAAGTGAACACGCAGCCCACTGATTAAGGTTTGAACACGCAACCCAAAACACTGATTTTCTGAACACGCAGCCCAGATATAAATTAAAGTGAACACGCAGCCCACTGATTATGATTTGAACACGCAGCCCAAAACAC
This sequence comes from Camellia japonica, assembly GCA_030407325.1. Taxonomy (NCBI): domain Eukaryota; kingdom Viridiplantae; phylum Streptophyta; class Magnoliopsida; order Ericales; family Theaceae; genus Camellia; species Camellia japonica. The sequence goes on from JAPPVO010002315.1 coordinate 15,989, forward strand.
TGATTTGCAGACGGCTCATTCATTTCCTTTGCACACAGCTCATTCGTTTCATTTGCACACAGCTCATTCATTTCATTTGCACACAGCTCATTCATTTCATTTGCCCACAGCTCATTCATTTCATTTGCACACAGCTCATTCGTTTCATTTGCACACAGCTCATTCATTTCATTTGCACACAGCTCATTCATTTCATTTGCCCACAGCTCATTCATTTCATTTGCACACAGCTCATTCATTTCATTTGCCCACAGCTCATTCATTTCATTTGCACACAGCTCATTCATTTCATTTGCCCACAGCTCATTCATTTCATTCTGACATATGCATTCATTTCATTTGCACACAGCTCATTCATTTCATTTGCCCACAGCTCATTC
>JAPPVO010002316.1:0-31711 GCA_030407325.1 Camellia japonica
CTCCACTTGGAAAGAAGGGGTTTGTATTGTTCGATACAATATATTGCCAAAAGCTCTAAAGACAAAACCAACTGAATTAAGGGTTAAAACTGATTGAATTAGAAGGGTTTGTATTATTCGATACAATATATTGCCAAAAGCTCTAAAGAAAAAATCAATTGAATTAGAGAACTCAACTAGAATTATCGATTTTGAAAATAGACCTTGCATTCTTTTAAAGATACTAATCAAATTTAATTAGAATTTGATTCGAAAAATCAAAATTCGTTAACGAATACTTGATCTGCTAATCTAATAAAATTTGAATTGATTGATCCAATTATTGTTGATCGGATTCAGCTAAATCTAATCCAATTATTGAAAATTGGATGTGTGCAATGTGCATGAATCCATTTACACCACATTTTGATTTTTTGCGTTAGCCTTGTGGCTTTTGCCAAATGACAAAATAGGCGACACAGTGGTTCAGTCGCTTCTGATATGTTATTCTCCTCATCTTACCTTTTTTAGTATTGAGATATTGCTAAAATTCAAAAATTGCATTAATTTCAAATTGTGACGATGTGTTAGCATTAGGACATAAAAGGGAGACATATGATCATGAAGTCGGTATGGTCAGTGTGACAATGTAGAAATACCATTAATCTACATATGAACTGATCAATTATAATAAATTGAACAAAATTTTACAGTTTTTACTATTGTAATATCTCCTCGTAAAAGTATCTTGTGCTAACTTGTGTCAAAATTGAGAAATTCTATTGGTTAGATTTTTAGTATTCTTTTATTTATTCCTCGTGTTTACTATATAAATAGAATACTATCATTCATTTTCATAATTTTTTTCCCCCGAAAAGTGAAGAAAATTATATGTAAATAAATAGGGATAAAATCAATAAACTATAGAGAGGAAATCATGCTTATATATAAAAGAAAAACGTACATAATCTTATTCAAATCAAAATTAAAAAAAAACAAAAATGCAAAACTTCATATTAACTGATATCCAAAAGAAGAAAATACAACAAAATAAAAATTATATATATTCCCTTTCTAATGTAGATTAACCATCTGTAGAATGAAGCATCAGACACCATCTTCTCCAAGTCATAGATCTTTTCAATCTTATGATTTCCCAACTAATAAACTCCATAGTCATAAGTTTGTGAGTTAATCACCTACCCAAAATCATCCACAAAATAGATACAGTTAGGCTTGTATAGATTACCAACATGGACAAACTGGAATCATTGTGCGCTAAAAGAAGGTCTCGATCTCCAAAGTTATTAACCTCTTCCCAAACACCCTTTCTCCAATTTAATTTAACAGCAATGTTAGGTATCATGAAAAAAATTTCATAAAAATAATCATGAAAATTTTGTGACCCTTAGATACACTTAGAATAAAGCACAACACACTAATCAAGATAATCCAATGATCATAAATCTTTCATGATCATTTTCATGAAAAAAATTTCATGACCCCTAACTTTTCTCTTAATTTAAAGGCCTCGAATGACACAGTGGTTGTCAATGACATAACTTGTCTCACCACCATGACCAAATTCCCAGAATCTGACTCTACCAAGTATATCGACATAGCATTCCAATCCACTTCCCTAGCCGCCACCTCCTCAAAAAAATCTTCTCCTCTTCCTCCTCTTCCATACTTCAATTTCTTAAGCGTCCCATACTTGTCAATGGCATAGCATTCTCCATTGTGGTATATCTTGTCCTTATACGAGTCCATGTTAACGACATTTTTTCGCCATTTGTTGTCTCCTGGTTTGCAAATGCACCCGTTGTGCGAACCCAAATAATCGAATAGTACTAAAATAGAGCAGTTAGGATCGTCAGGACTACAAGTCATCGTGAAGCAAAAAAGGGTAGGGTACTGTCTCTTCGGTGGCAACAATGGAAGCTAAACGTGAAATCTTGAAATAGGGTTATAGAGATAAACCCTAGAAGGGTCTCCAATGTCTTCCATGAGTAACCATCTACGGTAAGACGATTGACAGCAAGTTTGGGCTAGCCTTTAACAGAGTGAATGGTGTAGAGCTTGGTTGTGGTTGTACTTTGTCTTTGATTGGTTGTACTCAAGAGTTTTGTATATTCTTGTGATTTTGTTTTTGTAGGACGAATTAAAAGTAATGGAATTTTGATGTTTTGGATTATTACCTTCTTGCCTAGAGACCTCCATGAATGACAAATAGTTTTACATCGTAGGCGATTAAAGAAGTCTGTGAGGTCCTTGAAGATGAGCTCGAGGAGGTCTTCGGGGATGTCGGCCCATGAGGAAGTCAATGAAGAGAGCGAGTTGAGTTGAATTGGGAATGAGAAAGGCATTTAAAAGAGCCGGTTGAATTGGGTTGAGAAGGAAAGATCATGACACTGTTCTGAGGAAGCCATTAAAGAGAGGTGGTTGAGTTGAATTGAGAACGAAAAATTATCAAAAGCTCTTTAAATAGAAGAAGAAGAAGAACAATAGGGAATGGGAAAAGAATAATGTTTTGGATTGATAATTGGATAGGGGACTCAAGTATTTGCAATAAATTCCCTAGATTTTATTAGTTATGCACAGCAAAGGAGGCTTCCCTAAATGAGCAGATTTCAAGAAAAGACAATTCAGACAGGTGGTGCTTCAGTTTTGGAAGAAATCTACATGCTTAAGAAGAAGATGAGCTAGTAAAACTCATTGATTTGTTGGGAATAGGGCCTAGGATAGGCATAGAGAATCAGGATTCTACGAGATAGAAGGTTGATCCAAAAGGTGGGTTCAAGGTTAGCAGTGCATATAAGTAGAGTGATATGGATTCGGTTTCTCTACATAGTTCTACTGGACTGATATGGGACAATTTATCTCCACCTAAAGCCAAATTTATTACTTGGTTGGCCTGGAAGGGTAGACTTAAAACAAAGGCTTTTCGGCACAGAATTGGAGTATTAAGGGGGAATGTGGATTTACACTGTGTGTTCTGCAAATCTGAACTGGAATCCTCTAATTATATTTTATTACTCTACCCTTTTGTGTGGAATGTGTGGGTATGCATAATTGAGTGGTGGGGGCTAGAGTGGGTAACATCAGATTCAGTAGAGTGTCTATTATAATGGTGGTTGAGTTGGAATTTCAATAAAAAAGAAAGGATGTTTTGGATAACTATTCCCTCAGCAGTGCTTTAGTCTGTCTAGAAATGTAGAAATGAGTGTATTTTCTCTGCTAAGCATCCAGATTTTATGGAGTTATGTGAGATAATTAAGGTAAGGTTAGCACTTTGGTGGAAATCACATAATTCTGGGTGCCTTTATTTTGTAAATGATATTGTGAATAATTTTTGTTTGGTGAAAAAAAGCATGTAAAATCAGATAGGGTGAGAAGGTGCTCGGGTAGTTGGAGCAAATGTCCTAGGAAAGCAGCAGCAGCATTGTGGGTGGGATTTGCAGTAGCATTATTCAACAGGGTGGGAGAGCAGTAGCATTATTCTATCATGGAATAGGTATGTAATCTACACTGATCTGGTGAGCAGCAACTGTAACAGTATTGGGTCAGTGTAAAGAAATGCTGCATTGGTGGGCTAGGGATGGGGTGAAGAAGAAGTTAAATCTGATTTTGAGATTCTGTGGGTGGGATTTGCAGCTGCAGAGCTATCTTCTAGCCTTGGTTTACTTAAAGTGGCGTAAACAGGGAGCACAAGTGCTGGGGAATAGTGGTGTTAGTTATTTTTGATGTTTTTTGTGGTTTTATTTTTGTTGGTCGCTCACCAACTTGATGCGATGCTGCAGATGATTGGGCTAGTTCTATGGTACCAACCTAGTTGGAATCATATTACTTAGTTATGATGCTTGTGCATCCATCATTTTTTTATTGATGTTTGATGTAATTCATTATTTATCAATAAACAATTTTTGTTGCTGATCAAAAAAGAAGAAAGAGAAAAGGTTTAGAGAATGTGATTCAGAGTTTGTGTTGGCTTCAAATTATGGCAAGTAAATAAATATTGGGAGTTTCCTAGTTTGGATAGGTTTTGATGTCTTACATTACTACGTGAGTCGCTTTTAGAAACCAACAAAGGTCTCTCTCCCACAAATTTATTATGAAATTTTTTTATTCATTATAAATAAAATTTAATATTTGACTTTGTAATAAATAAATTTTTATTTTTGTGAATATAAATCATAACTTTTTATTTTTTTAATTTAAATTATCTGTCTGTTTTTGGTAATTAAAACCAATAGAAAAAATTATTTTAGTTATTACAAATAATGAAAAATAATATTTTAGAGATTTTATGTATGCTTAAGTTAAGCTTAATAGCTAAACTATTATTTTTTTCATCAGTTTACATAATAAAAATATATAAATGATTTAGATCGAAAACAAATCAAAATATTAAAAGGAAAATTATTGATAAATCCCATTTAGAAGTGTTTTAACCCAAGAAGTCCATGAAGGAATTTTTTAACCTATTTAGTCCCATGTATATATAGCTTTATTCCATAAAGTCATTTTTCTTGATTTACACTATTTTCTTGGATACTTATGCCCTTATATTTAATTTTGATATCCTTATAAATATTTTTTGAACGGTTAGCAATTTTATGATGTGAACATTAATATTTTAAAATTCACATTGGTAAAAATGTAAAATTGGCCCGTGGGCGGCCCGAAACTCGCCTGCGAGCCGGGGCGGGCCCGGCCCGTTGACAATGTGAATATTCACATTGACATGTTAACATTCACATTAATAGGAGTGTAAAATTGGCCCGCGTCCCATGGCAGCGCGAAACTCGCTCGCGGCCCATGGACAGCCCGGGGCGGGCCCGGTCCGGCCCGTTGACAATGTGAATATTCACATTGACATGTTAACATTCACATTGATAAGAGTATAAAATTGGCCCGCAGCCCATGGGCGGCCAAAAGCCTGCCCGCGACCCGGGGCAGGCCCGGCCCGGCCCTTTGACAATGTGAATATTCACATTGACATGTTAACATTCACATTGATAGGAGTGTAAAATTAGTCCGCGCCTCGCGGCTGCCTGAAATCCGTCCATGGCCTGTGAGCGGCCCGAGGCGGGCCCGGCCCGGCCTGTTGACAATGTGAATATTCACATTGACATGTTAACATTCACATTGATAAGAGTATAAAATTGGCCAGCGGCCCAGGGCGGGCTCGACCCGGCCCGTTGACAATGTAAATATTCACATTGACATGTTAACATTCACGTTGATAAGAGTATAAAATTGGCCTGTGGCTCATAGGAGACCAAAAGCCTGCCCGGGGGCCGGGGCGGGCCCGGCCCGGCCCGGCCCGTTGACAATGTGAATATTCACATTGATATGTTAACATTCACATTGATAGGAGTGTAAAATTAGTCCGCGCCTCGTGGCTGCCCGAAACCCGCCCACGGCCCGTGGGAGGCTCGGGGCGGGCCTAGTCATTTTTTTTTAATTCTTTTTAATTTTTTCTACCAAAATTTTATTATTTTCCACCAAAAAAGACACTAGGCCTCGGCGCGGGCCGGGCCTCGGACCGAGCCTTGAATGGGCCTTAACTGGGCCGATGGGCCGAGCCAGGCTTCAAAGTGATAGCCCAGGCCCCAGCCTAGGGTCTCGGACTAGGCTCGAACCTGGGCCCAAACGAGCCTTTCCCGGGCCAGCCCACAGGCCAAAAAATTAGGCCCAGACCCTAGCCCTAGCACAAGAGTATTCGGGTCGGGCCGGTGGGCCTGGGCCTAGCCTCGAGCTTAGGTCGGGCTTGGGCGGGCCTGCCATTTTTTTTTAATTCTTTTTAATTTTTTCTACCAAAATTTTATTATTTTCCACAAAAAAATACATTGCGCCTCGGGCGGGCTGAGCCTCAGACCGAGCCTTGAATGGGCCTTAAGCGGGCCAATGGGCCGAGCCGGGCTTCAAAGTGATGGCCTAGGTCCTAACCTAGGGTCTCGGACATGCTCAAGCCCGGACCGAAACGAGCTTGCCCCGGGCCGTGGGCAGCCCACGGGTTGCGGGCCAATTCTACATTCCTATCAATGTGCATGTTAACATGTCAATGTGAATATTCACATTATCAACGGGTCGGGCCGGGCCTACCCCGGGCCGCGGGCAAGTTTCGGACAGCGGGCAAATTTTACACTCCTATCAATGTTAATGTTAACATGTCAATGTGAATATTCACATTGTCACGGGTCCGGCCAAGCCGGCCTCAGGCTACAGTCGGGTTTTGGGCTGCCTACGAGCTGCGGGCCAATTTTATACTCTTATCAATGTGAATGTTAACATGTCAATGTGAATATTCACATTGTCAACGGGCCGGGTCGGGCCCACCCTGGGCCGCTAGCCAATTTTATACTCTTATCAATGTGAATGTTAATATGTCAATGTGAATATTCACATTGTCAACAGGCCGGACCGGGCCCGCCTCGGGCCACCCACGGGCCATGGGCGGATTTCGGGCAGCCACGAGGCGCGGGCTAATTTTACACTCCTATCAATATGAATGTTAACATGTCAATGTGAATATTCACATTGTCAAAGGGCCGGGCCCGCCCCCGGGCCGCGGGCAGGCTTTTGGCCGCCCATGGGCTGCGGCCAATTTTATACTCTTATCAATGTGAATGTTAACATGTCAATGTGAATATTCACATTGTCAAGGCTCGATCCGAGGCCCGGCCCGCGCCGAGGCCTAGTGTCTTTTTTTTGAAAAGTAATAAAATTTTGGTAGAAAAAATTAAAAAGAATTAAAAAAAAATGGCCAGGCTCGCCCCGGGCCGCCCACGGGTCGTGGGCGGGTTTCGGGCAGCTACGAGGCACGGGTTAATTTTACACTCCTATCAATGTGAATGTTAACATGTCAATGTGAATATTCACATTGTCAACGGGCCGGGCCAGTCCTAGGTCGCTGACCAATTTTATACTCTTATCAATGTGAATGTTAATATGTCAATGTGAATATTCACATTGTCAACAGGCCGGGCCGGGCCCGCCCCGGGCCGCGGGTGGGTTTCGGGCAGCCACGAGGCGCGAGCTAATTTTACACTCCTATCAATGTGAATGTTAACATGTCAATGTGAATATTCACATTGTCAACGGACCGGGCCCGCCCCGAGCCGCGGGCGGGCTTTTGGCCGCCCATGGGGCCGCGGGCCAATTTTATATTCTTATCAATGTGAATGTTAACATGTCAATGTGAATATTCACATTGTCAACGGGCCGGACCGGGGCCGCCCATGGGGCCGCGGGCGGGTTTCGCGCCACCATGGGACACGGGCCAATTTTACATTTCTATTAATGTGAATGTTAACATGTCAATGTGAATATTCACATTGTCAATGGGTCGGGCCCGCCCCGACCCGACTCGAATTTTTCCGCGCACCCATGAGGATCGACATGGGCCGGGCCTCTACACATTGACGATATGAATATTCACATTGACAGTGTGAACATTCACATTAGGGGTATTTTGGTAATTATGTCACTTATACGACTTATTGAAACATAAAAAAATAATGTGAACTAAATAGAACATAAGTAGATGAAAATGGTATTTTGGTCTTCTTATCTCAAATAGGACCTAATGGAATAGTCAAAAAGAATATGGGTTGGATGGAATAAAACTCTTAGAAAGTGGATTTATCAAAAAAACTTCCATATTAAAATTTTATCTGATAAAATTAAAAATTCAATATTTGTTTTATAATAAGAGTGAAACTCTGGATTTTTTTCCTTACAATTCCCCGGTATAATATTAATGATTTTGCAAAAGCATTATTGTAAATATAAGTTATCTTTATGAATATTTTATTTTAAAGTGAAAAGACCCTATTAAGCTACATTATTTTATATGAAAATTTTGTATTTATATATAATTACTCATATTATTATTAAAGGAATTACACATCAGTGGTTGTCATAAAAATTATTTACTATAAAAAAATAATAAATATTAATAATTAAAATCATAAATTTTTTCATTAATATGTAATAATTTTTTAAAATTCTCCTGAATGATAACTTCCCCTATATTCCGCATTGTGTAGTGAGGGTTGTGGTCATCGTTCATCTTTATGCATAAATATTTATGGAAAAAAAAATTAAATGAATTCAATAATTATAATCACATTATTTAAATAATATTTTTATATATATTAAAAAAAAGGAATGACAAGTATTGTTTTAAAAATATATATTTTTTCAAAAACGAATATGATAAATTAGATAATTACAATTCTCAAATTAATATAAAATTTTTCATAAATGATTTAAACGTTAGTACTTACAAAATAAAATTTTCTTGCATATATGTCAATTTCGATCCATAATCATTTTTTGCAGCAGAGTTAATTTGAGATCCGTTTGCTTTAATTTATATATATATATATATATATCTATTCCTATCGGCAATCACATTTTGGCAGCAGAGTTAATTCAAAAAATTGAGAAAAAAAATAATCCAAGAGATGAACTCTAATCCATACTTTTATCTCTTCATATTCATTTATACCTTTTTTGTGGGCCTCAATTCGGACTCATATCAATAATTCAAATGGTCTATTTTGTAGGTTCCACAATAATGGGCATCCTTGCAAAAATTAATTTTATTGGGCATCTATAAACATAGGCTCAAATCACATTTTGTTTTATAAAATGAATTGTAAATAAGATTTCAACTGAAACCATCTGTTTGATAAAACAAAATGTAATTTGTTTTTGTATTTATAATTTTCTGATAAAGTTTATTTTTTATATGAATAACCTTTATTACAAGACTTACAAAATAAATAGTTCGGATCATTGATGTAGATCTGAAATTGGGGGACACGAAAGATATGAATGGATATGTAGCAATAAAATGTAGAGATGAGCTTATGAGTCTGGATCCTCGGTTGCTGTTTTCGGTGGATCAAAAACGACGTCGTTTTGATTTATTTATTTATTTATTTATTGGTCTCCCTTCTTTTCTCTTCTCTGTCATTTATTTTGTTCCACAACTCTCCATTAACAATGGCAGAAAGTGCAGTCACCTTCTTGCTCAAAAAGCTTTCAAGCTTGGTTGAAGAAGAGTTGAAATCATTGGGTGGAGTTCAGGCAGAAATTGTGTTCATCAGAGACGAGCTTCAGAGCATGAGTGCCTTCTTGAGAGTTGCTGATGCAATTGAAGACACTGATCTCCAAACTTGGGTTCATCAAGTCAGAGACCTCGCTTATCACATCGACAACATTCTCGATCAATTCACCATTCGTTTCGCTCCCCATCACCATCATCGCCATGGATTCTTCTATGAATCTGTCTACAAAATTTATTATCAAATCAAAATCCCTCACTTGCAAAAATTTATCAAATCAATTCACCATTTTGCTTTCATCAGATCAAAATCCCTCATTCGCAAAAATCTGATATCATGGAAGAAAACCACCGTAAATGATCCTAAATCATCAAATCCAAAAAACTCAAGAAATCAAACTACTTATCAAACCCATTTAAGAAATCAACAACAAATCTAACTCAAGAAATCATATATATATATAACATAAACCAGGAACAAATGAGAATGATGATGAGGATTGTGGAATAAAACTCGTCACCGCTGCAATCTCGCCTTGCCTCTGTCACGTCGCCACCGGAGTCACTGTCGCCCACCATCCTCTACATTTCTCCTTTGACGTTGCGTCCCTCCACCTTCTTCTTCGTCTCTCTGTTCGTCTCTTTGTTAGGTTAGGTTAGGTGACAGAGAAGAGAAAATAGGGGAGATCAAAAAAAATTCAAAAAAAAAAAATATTAAAATGACGTCGTTTTTTATTCACTGCAGGAAACAGCGACCGAGGATAGCTTATCCCTTTTATAGGTGCCAAGAATGAGCTAGTTAGGTAAGTTAAATGCTTTATTAATAAAGGCCTTATTAAACGCATACTTATCTTGAATTTTAGAAGTTTATATTGTAATTTAATACTCATACTTATCTTGGATTTTCGTAGTATGTAATTTAGAATAGATTTTTGGAATTTGTAATAAACAGTTCATGAAAATTTTTCTTTTTTTTGTACAAGATACTTAACAAAGTAAATTTGTTAAGTTTAATTAGGATAGTAAAGCATAGCATCTTTATTATGAATGTAGGTGAAGTTTTGAATAAATAAATAGTTCCTATATTATCTACACTAAATTTCTTCTCCAAAAATTACAAACTTTTGTTTACTTGTTAACAAACCTCAAATTAAAAATTCATTTCTTACATTTCTTAGTTATTACCAACCAAATTGTTGTACATATGTTTGGTGGTTGAATTAATTTGAGGTTCGTATGTTTTAAATATATATGTTCATTTTGATCAACAATAATTTTTTGGTCGTGGAGTTAATTTGAGGTCTATTTGCTTATATATATATATATATATATATATATCAAATGGGCAATCATTTTTTGATAGGAAAGTTAATTTGATGTTCATTTGTTTTAAATATTTATGTTTATTTCGATCGGCAATTATTTTTTGGTGGCGTAATTAATTCAAAGTCTGTTTATTTTAAGTACATATGTCCATTTTGACCAGCAATCAATTTTTTTGCGGCAAAGTAAATTCAAGTTCATTTGTTTTAAATATATATGTGTGTGTGTATGTGTATTTCAATAATCATTTTTTGCAACGCAACTTAATATAAAAGTTTGAATTTGTTGTTTGCTTTAACTATATATATTTATTAAATATGGGTAATTATTTTTTGATAACAGAGTTAATTTGAGGTCCGTTTCTTTTAAATATTTATGTTCATTTCGATTGACAGTCATTTTTGGTGGCGTAATTAATTCGAGGTCCGTTTATTTTAAATACATATGTCCATTTTGACCAGCAATCAATTTTTTGGCAACAAAGTAAATTCAAGTTCATTTGTTTTAAATATATATATATGTGTGTATATTTCAATAATCATTTTTTGCAGCGCAACTTAATATATACAAAAGTTTGGATTTGCAATGGGCAATTCATCTCTTCAAAAAGTTTTCTTTAAGAACAATAATGGCTAGTGCTTAATCCAAATTTGACAAAAATTAATCCAAAATCTTGCATCCGTTTGACTTTGCATTTGGTAAGAGAAGTTATCACAATTACTCATTCCAAAACATAAGAAATGAAGCTAAGATAGTTGAACATTTCGGTTAAATGATAGCTCTTGAGTAACATGTTTTAGAGGTGTCAAGAATGAGCCAGTTTGATAAGTTAATCTAGTAGATATTGGAGTACTAACAAAGGCCTTATTATGTCATTTATAGGAAATAAACTTGTTCATACATTTTTTTAGTGTGCGAATAATACACAAAATATAATTGGCTCAAATATGGATAATATGTCTAAAAAGTGTAGTTATCCCAACCAAAATGATAATCTGACCACTCTACACCAATCAAAATCTCCATTTCTAGAGATCATACGTATACTTATCTTATACTTATTTTGGATTTTCAATGCATATAATTTAAATTAGATTCTTGTAATTTACAATGAATGTGGCCAGTAAAGTAATAGTCCATGGAACCAAGGTCATTGGTCTAGTGCCGGTGTATCACCACTTGTGGTGCAAGGTTATAGATTCAACTCCTATGAACATGGTTGAATATTTTTGTATAGTTATAGGGGATTTATGTAGTTATTGGCTATTTAGTTGTTGGGCTTGGTAAATGGTGGCTTTTTATCTAGTTATTAGAAAATCTGTCCAGAGAGCATCGATGTTTTCTAATTAATTTGAAACAAACTCTGAATGGTAATTCCAAACCTGGCATCAGTATCCGTTCTGTATTTGGTTTTCTGTGTTCTTAGCATTATCGATTCTATAAGATGTGTTTAGTTGAAAAATTTGAAAAAAGATTTAGAAAGAAAAAGCACTACCCACCCCTTCTTCTATTTAAGAGCTTCCCATCATCTCTTGTTTGTTCCCATCACAACTCAACTCGCTCTCTTTCAATGGCTTCCTCAAGTAGACTCTGGTCTGACCTCCAGGAAGATCTACTTGAGCTCATCTTTGAGGACCTGACTGACTTCTTCGATCTTCTCTGATGCCGAACTGTCTGTCATTCATGGAGATCTGCAGCCAAGAGGTATGCAACAACATAACAATTCCTCCATTGCTATTGCTTCCTCCTAAACAAAACATATCGGAAGAGTATGCTAAACTGGTGAGTGCAAGCAAGGTCTACAGTATTCACTCACCCAACACCCTCGCTCGAACCCGCTGTCTCTCTTCCTATCATGGATGGCTACTCATGGCAGACATTGAAGACCCTTGTACAGTATATCTCTATAACACTGTCTCAAGAGTTCATGTCCAACTTCCATCTCTGCCGGAGAGAGACTACCCTACCCCGCTTAGGTTCGTGACATCGTGCAGCCCTGACAATCCCAGCTGCTCTGTTTTAGTTCTCTACGATCACTTGGGTTCACACAATGGCTGCATTTGCAAACCAGAAGACAGAGAATGGAGGAAGACCCTTATCGATATGAGTTGGTACATCGACGACATGATATATTACAATGGAGAACTCTACGCCATCGATAAGCATGGCACACTTAAGCGATTGAAGTATGTTGATCCCCACATCGAGGAGGAGGTGTCAGCCATGGCCACAGGCTCGCATTGAATTAGATTTTGCAGTTTTTGCTTTTGTACTATCTCCTCATAAAAGTATCTTTTTTTTTTGCCCCATAAGTTGACCTTAGAGGAAACAAACCCAAGTCTTAGTCCTCATGAAATTAAGTGCAAAATACCATCCTCTGTATCTTGTGTTGGAAATTAAGTGCAAATAACATCCTCTGTACTTTTTCCACGGAAAGTGATGAAGAAAGATATATATGTAAATAAATAGAAGGGAAAAAAAAAATCGCTATGGAGGGGAAATCATGCTAACATATACAAAGAGAAGCACATAAACATCATGGACGGATTGAGGGTTATGACTTTGGGAGGTTACTATATAGTTTAAAAAATTAGGGACTACTCTATATAATTTTGAAATTATTTAAAAAGAAATTGAGAGTGCGAAATCCTATAATTTTATTTATTTTAAAATTTCTAATATATATATGATATTTTTCAAATTTTTGGCCCAACACCCAAGATCCATCATTGATCTTATTGACTGATCAAAAATAAAAATACAAAAAAATACAAAATACAAAAACATCATCCAAAAAAAAGAAAACAAGAAAATATATATCTTCCCTCTCTAATCTAGATTAAACCATCTATAGAATGAAGCATTATTTACAATCTGTCCCAACTAATAGACCTTTTCTATCTTTTGATTTTTCATGATCTATACATTTTTTACTATTGTAATATCTCCTGTAAAGGTACCTTCTGCTAACTTGTGTCAAAATTGAGAAATTCTATTAGTTAGATTTTTGTATTCTTTTATTTATTACTTGTGTTTATTATATAAACAGCATACTATCATTCATTCAGAATCTTTTTTTTTCCCCAAATAAAAGTGAAGAAGAATGATATGTAAATAAATAAGGGGAAAAAAAATTAAGAGTTAATTATCTAAAAGTCTTATTTATAAATGTTATGGTAGGTCAGATCCTATTTAAATTTTTTTTAACCAATTAGTCCTATTTAGTAAAACTGATAATATTATCAGTTTTTTCTAATTTTTAAAATTAAGAACATTATCAATTTTGCATAGTAATGTTCTAGATAATTGTTTCACTAACTGATGAAAAAAAGTATAAGATTAAACGTTTTTGCCCTTCTATTTATTAGTTTGATTCAACTATCCAAAAAAACCAAGAATATTAACAATTTTTTTCAATTTTAAAATTGATAACATTATCAGTTTTTCATTTTTTAAGTTTTTTTTTTCAGTTTTGCACATCAATATTCCATCATTATGCTCCTTTATAGACACAAAATTTTCAATTTTGCACAAAAAATAATTCTGTTTTTTCAATTCTTTCAATCAAAAAAAAAAAAAAACATAAATGATTTTTTCAATTCTTTCAACCAAATTTTTTCACAAAAAATAATTCTGTTTTTTCAATTCTTTCAACCAAATTTTTTCAATTCTTTCAACCAAAAAAACATCATTATGCTTCACTTAGTTTTTTTTTTTTTTTTTTTTGTGCACATAATTTTTTTTTTTTTTTTTCAATTTGAAAGTTGATGTTTTAAAATTTTAAAAATCAAAATAAACGTCAAATTATCATGTTCTTTACAGATAATCATAAATGATGAACAATCAATGTTGGAAAGGCAATTTCGACCATTAAAAATTTAATGGAACTTGAAAGTCCAAAAAATTTTAGTTAAGACTTAATAGAATATAAATTCATAAATTAGGAATTGTGTGTAAATTTTCCAAAAATCAATTAACTATAGAGAGGAAATCATGCTTATATATAAAAGAAAAACGCACATAATACATCTTGTTCAAATCAAAATTTAAAAAAAAACAAAAAACAAAAAACAAAACATCATATTAACTGATATCCAAAAGAAGAAAATATAACAAAATAAAAATTACATATATTCCCTTTCTAGTGTAGATTAAACCATCGGTAGAATGAAGCACCAAACACCATCTGCTCCGAAGGATAGATCATTTCAATCTTATGATTTCCCAACTCATAAACTCCATAGTCATAAGTATGTGAGTTATGATCACCTACCCAAAAATCATCCACAAAATATATACAGTTAGGCTTGTATAGATTACCAACATGGACAAACACTGAATCATTGTGCGCTAAAAGAAGGGCTCGATCGCCAAAGTTATTAACCTCTTCCCAAACACCTTTTCTCCAATTTAATTTAAAAGCCTTGAACGACACGGTGGTTGTCAATGACATAACTTGCCTCACCACCATGACCAGATCCCCGGAATCCGACTCCACCAAGTATATCCACGCAGCATTCCAGTCCACTTCCCTAGCCGCCACCTCCTCCTCCTCGAAAAAATCTTCTCCTCCTCCTCCTCCTCCATACTTCAATTTCTTAAGCGTCCCGTACTTGTCAATGGCGTAGAGTTCTCCATTGTAGTATATCATGTCCTCATACGAGCCCATGTTAACGACGTTTTTTCGCCATTTGTTATCTCCTGGTTTGCAAACGCACCCATTGTGCGAACCCAAATAATCGAAAAGTACTAAAATAGAGCAGTTAGGATCATCAGGACTACAAGTCATCATGAAGCGAAGAGGGGTCGGGTACTCTCTCTCCGGTGGCAACAATGGAAGCTGAACATGAAATCTCGAAATAGGGTTATAGAGATAAACCCTAGAAGGGTCTCCAATGTCTGCCATGAGTAACCATCCATGGTAAGACGATTGACAGCAGGTTCGGGCTAGCCTTTTAGGAGAGTGAATGGTGTAGAGCTTGGTTGTGGTTGTACTTTGGCTTTGATTGGTTGTACTCAAGAGTTTTGCATATTCTTGTGATTTTGTTTTTGTAGAAGGAATTAAAAGTAATGGAATTTTGATGTTTTGGATGATTACCTTCTTGGTTGCAGACCTCCATGAATGACAAATAGTTTTACATCGTAGGAGATCGAAGAAGTCGGTGAGGTCCTTGAAGATGAGCTCGAGGAGGTCTTCGGGAAGGTCGGCCCATGAGGAAGTCAATGAAGAGAGCGGGTTGAGTTGAATTGGGAACGAGAAAGGCATTGAAAAGAGCGAGTTGAATTGGTTTGAGAAGGAAAGATCATAACACTGTTCTGAGGAAGCCATTGAAGAGAGGTGGTTGAGTTGAATTGAGAACGAGAAATTATCAAAAGCTCTTTTAATAGAAGAAGAAGAAGAAAAAAGAAAAAAGAAAAAAGAGAAAGGGTTTAAGGAATCTGATTCAGATTTGTTGGCTTCAAGTAAGTAATAAATATTGGGAGTTTCCTAGTTTGGATAGGTTTTGATGTCTGTCTTTACTACGTGAGTTGGTTTTGGAAACCGACAAAGGTCTCTCTCCCACGAATTTATTATGAAATTTTTTTTATTCATTACCAAAAAAAAAATTTTAAATTAAAAATTAATAAAAAATTAATATTTAAATTTGTAATAAAATAAAATTTTATTTTTGTCAATTTAAATTATCTGTCTATTTTTGGTAATTAAAACCAATAAAAAATTTATTTTAGTCATTACAATTAATGAAAAATGATATTTTAAATATTTTATGTATACTTAAGTTGAATTTAATAGCTAAAATACAATTTTTTTCGTCAGTTTACTTAACTAAAATAGATAAATGATTTAGATTGGAAACAAATCAAAATATTAAAATTTAGTTACAAAATTAAAAATTAATATTTGTTTTATAACAAGAGTTAAAGTGAATTTTTTTTTTTTCTCCTTACAATTCCCCCTATATAATATTATATGAAAAAGCATTATTGTAAATATAAGTCATCTTTATGAATATTTTTTTTTAAGTAAATGAATTCAATAATTATAATCACATTATTTAAATAATATATATATATATACAAAAAGGAATGACAAGTATTGTTTTAAAAATAATTATTGATTTTTTTCAAAAATGAATATGATAAATTAGTTAATTACAATTCTCAAATTAATATAAATTTTTTATAAATGCTTTAAACGTTAGTACTTACAAAATGAAAATTTTCTTACATATATATCAATTTCGATCCATAATCATTTTTTATGGTAGAGTTAATTTGAGATCCGTTGCTTTAATATATATATATCCATTCCTATCGGCAATCATATTTTGGCAGTAGAGTATGGGACGGAATGTTGGGCAATCAAGAAACAATATGTAGATAAGATTAGTGTAGCTGAGATGAAGATGCTTAGGTAGATGTTTGGCAAGACTAGACAGGACAGAATTAGGAATGAGTGTATTCGGGAATGGGTAGGAGTAGCACCGACAGAAAATAAATTCAAAGAGAATCGATTGAGATGGTTTTGTCACATTCAACGGAGACCAATAGAGACAGTAGTGAAGAGATGCGATACTGTAACGATAGATGGGAGTGTTAAGGGACGGAATAGACCTAATTAACGTTGACTAGCGTTATAAATAGAGATATGGATCTACTTAATTTGACTAACGAAATAGCCTTTGATAGGACCGCATGGAGAAGAAATATTCATGTAACCGACCCCATTTAATGAGACTTAAGACTTGGTTTGATATGATTTGATTTATATTCATTTCGATCTGCAATCATTTTTTCGCGGCAAATTAATTTGAGGTCCATTTATTTAAATACATATATTCATTTCAATCAACAATCAATTTTTTGACGGCAAAGTTACTTTAAGTCTATTTGTTTTGAATATATATGTCCATTTCGAGAGTATTTTTTGCAACACAACTTGACATATACATCCCTCATAACTACACTTTTCTATAATTTGACAACTAAAAAGTTTGGATTTGCAATGGGCAATTCATCTCTTCAAACTTCAAGTTTTGGTTGAGAACACTAATGGCAAGTGCTTAATAAAAAATTGAGAAAAAAAATAATCCAAGAAATGAAGTTATGACAATTACCCATTTCAAGCATAAGAAATGAAGCAATTAAGGGGTTGTTTGGGATGTTCTAAATAAGTGTACTTTTCGACTTTTTATGAAATATAGGTTGGGTTTGAAGTAATGTGATAAAGATGTGATGTGACTTAAATAAGATGATGTGACTTAAATAGAATAGCGACTTTTTGATTTTTTGACTTTTTTAGTATATGTCAAACAAGGCCTAAGATAGCTAAATGTCCAATGTCAGCTCTTGAGTGACATTTTAAAAGGGGATGAGTTCTTCTCTATACTTTCATATCTTCATATTCATTTATACCTTTTTTGTGGGCCTCAATTTGGACTCATATCAATAATTCAAACTGTCTATTTCATAAGTTCCGCAATAATGGTCATCATTGCAAAAATTAATTTTATCAGACATCTATAAACATAGCCTCAAATCACATTTATTTTATAAAATGAATTGTAAATAGGATTTCAACTGAAACCATTCGTTTGATAAAATAAAATGCAATATGTTTCTGTATTTATAATTTTCCAATAAAATTAATTTTTTATATGAATAACCTTTACTACAAGGCTTACAAAATAGATGTTCGGATCATTGATGTGGATCTGAAATTGAGGGACACGAGAGATATGAATAGATATGTAGTAATAAAATATAGAGATGAGCTTATCGCTTTTATAGGTGCCAAGAATGAGCTAGTTTGGTAAGTTAAATGCTTTATTAATGAAGGCCTTATTAAATGAGCACTTACCAATCAGTCTATTAACTAGACTTATTTACCTATAGGTCCTAACTAATAAATTTATCACTATAAAAACAAGAGATTGATAAATTTATCACTATAAATTTATTCATAAAAACAAAAAGACTGATAAATTTATTCATAAAAATAAGATACTGATAAATTTATCACTTGGTAAATTTATCAATAGGACTTAATGGGTAATTTCCCATTAAAGTCCCTAGGACTTATTGGTAATTTCCCCCTTATTTAAATAGGGGATTTTTTTTTTTTTTAAGGTCACTGGTATTAAGATTTTATAGCATAAAGAACACCCAATATTTTTATAATGTCTAAAGTCCCTCAACATCGATCCAGAGAGAATTCGATCCAAAGAATTTCTCTAGACTTTCCAGAGAAAATTCGATCCAGAGAATTTCTCTCCAAATAAATTCTGGGAAGGACAGAGAATTTCTCTGGTTTGAAATTTCTCTAATATGTTCACAAATTTCTCTAATTTGCTCAAATTTCTCTAATTTGCTCAAATTTCTCTAATTTGCTTATAATTTTCTCTGTGTTTTGATCAATCCAAAGAAAATTGTGTTTTCCACTAATTCCATCCATCAAACCAGTTCTCAAACAAGTATAGTATCAACTTGCTTTGCTCAAACTATCAAATATGATCTTTCAACAAATTTCAAAATTTTGGGAAGAATTGAACATCAAGGAGTACTTGTGTAGTTTATATTTCTATAGTTCATTAAAAGCACCATTTCACCATAGAAATTGACAATCCCTTTTCTGATTTTACCCATTTCCTCTTTGTAATTGTAACAACCCTCGTCGTTGATTATCGAAAAACTACTGATTACTATTAAACTGAGACTGATTCTGAGAAGTAGTTGAATTGATTAAAATACTGGACTGACTGACTGAGATCTGAATCTGAATCTGAATCTGAATCGATTGACTGTATCTGTTTAATTGCATGTTTATCTGTTTGACTGTTTAATTATCTGTTCAGTTTTTATGTTTAAACTGTTAATTGAAGGCCTTATCGGCGGCCGAATCCAAAATTGATTGATGTTCCATGATCAGTAGAAATAATGTGATTTTATGGTGTATTTACCTGAAAATTTATTTGGTATGATTAAACTAGAGTAAAATATGTTAAATTGCATAGGTTAGCTTTAATTACAATCATGCCATCTAGTGGCCACTATTTAAGACCACTTTTGAGTCTCTTTACACCTAGATCAAACATTTGCTCAGCCCATTCCCCTTGTTCTTGCCGACCAAGAGGGTTAGAGTGAGAGAAAGTGAGTTCCTCCTTGGTAATTGCTTGTGAACTTGGAGAATTTAGAAGACAATTGTGAATTTGAGCTCCTACAACCTTATAATTCAAGACTTAGGTAAGGATGTCACCTTTTCATTGATGTATTTAAGATTGTTCATGCATGGTTCTTGAGCCTCTAGAGAGCTAAGTCATGTCTTAGTCTAATAATGTTGAATTGAAGCTCATATCATGCATGCATGTCTATATTGTTGCATTTTGAGGGTGATTACATGGGATTTGGTACATGCATGTTCATATTATTGTTAGAGTCCATGTTTTCATCTTGTCTTTAGAGATTTGAGCTCATTAGAGCATGTTTTGAAGTTTTGAAATTGTTTAAATCCATGCATGTCATGTTATAGCATGTTCATGAAAATTGGGTTTGAAAATGAGTTTAATTGAAACACCCTTGGGCTTGATTTCTCAATTAACCTTTGTAACATGTTGTTCTATGAGTTTACTTATTTTTCCAGAAAATTAGCCCAAGAGGATCGAAATTTTAGCATTTAAACTTGATTTTGAGCTTGGGACTCAAGTCTGGAATTTCCAGATTTTAGTCGTCCGCTCGAGCAGGGGAAGTGCCGCTCGAGCGGGAAAATCGAGCTCCCAACATCTTGCACTGTGCATCAGTCCGCTCGAGCTGAGGATTGGACGCTCGAGCGGAGGACTGGGTGACACGCTAGAGCGGGCGTCGAGCATGAATTTCACCTATCCAGTACTTTTTGGTCCCTCGAGCGGGAAGTTACGCTCGAGCGGGGACCTTTATTGCATGTCCGCTCGAGCGGGGAAACCGGCGCTCGAGCGGGACTCTATTTTTCTGAAATTTTGAAAATGTTTTCTGAGTACATCTTTGCATCCTCATTCCATCCTAGGCATTCCTAGGGCATATTTAAGGCATCTTAATGAGGATACAGATGTAGAACCACACCGAGGCAATTTAGGGAATAAGTTATTACTTTCCCAACTGTGTAACTTAGTGTGTGTTCAATCTGTTAACTGTTTAGGGTTGGCATTCCGGGGAGACGCTCTAGTTCACTGTAGCCCAGAACTCTGTGAGTAACAATTGTGTAAAGATATGTTCAAAATGATTATCTTCCGCATACTGAACTGAACTGTTTACTGAACTGATATTGTTTACTGAATGAATGTATATCCTATATTCTGAACTGTACTGTAGCATCCTTAGCACCCACTGTTTACTGTTACTGTTACAGAGATCTCTGTCTTCCCTCGTGGAACCACTACTGTTTACTGATTGATGGCCATCATTACTGGTCGGTCTTTTAAGACCTACTGTTTACTGTTTTGCTAATGGATGTACCACATATGACTGTTTACTGCACTGAACAACTGATATACTGATTTAATGAACTGTTTTCATTACTGTAAGGACATTCATTCTAAACCTCTTTACGCATTATGTCATTCACTGGGCTTTAGCTCACTGCTCATATATATATGTAGGTGTACAGCACCGGACCAATGCTAGAAGCGTCGGGGTAAACTCCAGTTTTGTTAAGCCAACCATTGTGCCTCAATGCGAGGTTCCAAGCATGTTCAAGCTAAGGCGTAGGGGTGTTTTTTATTTCCCCGTCTGTCTCTGTACTGTTTGTAATTCGTATAGACTGTTACTGTACTGCATAATAGGGTTTTTAGTCCCTGCTCTAAACTGGTTGTATATATTGTACATACTGTTTGTCTCTGACTGCATATATGTATGAAAAATCTTTTTGGCATACAGACTGTCACAGCTCATTGGACATCGTTCTATTACTGTATGGCTCCGCCATGCCCATGTACTCTGTTTTACTGTATTACTGTTAAGCAGGCCTTCGGTAATCTCGGATTACTGGCCGGTTACGGTGCTAAACCCATAGGGACGGTTTGGGTCGTGACAGTAATCCATCTTAGATGGTTGACTTCCATTTGGTCCCCAAATCTTAGTTACTTCCTCAACCCTCCGTTACAACTCCTGCAATCAACACATGAACTCACTCGTCACCTTCCCACCACCACTCCCCTACTTCTTTGTTGGCGATGGAGGCAGAGTTACGGCGGCAGAGGCAGAGCTGCTGCGGCAAAAGCGATGGCGTAGTCCACTACGTGATTGGAGAAGAAGCCCAAAGGAGAAAGGCTAGATGGAAGAGACGATGTACGTGAATGGTCGAGGTCCGCCGCGAAGCTGGAGGCAGCAACGGCAACCGCAGACTCCTTGTCCTGCACCACCTCTACCATTCCTCTAGCTTTCGAAAAGCAGCAAATCATGAAACACGGAAACTTGCGAACACTCGATCGAAAAGGCAACGAGTAAGAGATCAAGCTGAGATTGGAAGACGAGGAGACTGAAGATAATGAAGAAACCCTAGCTATGGAGGAGAAGACGT
Source organism: Camellia japonica (assembly GCA_030407325.1). Lineage (NCBI taxonomy): Eukaryota > Viridiplantae > Streptophyta > Magnoliopsida > Ericales > Theaceae > Camellia > Camellia japonica. The sequence continues at coordinate 21,933 of JAPPVO010002316.1, forward strand.
ATCTTTGAAGCGAGGAAGAGAGGATCAACATAGTTTTTGTAAAGAGAGAGAGAGAGAGAGAGAGAGAATGTTGTAGAGGGAGAGAGAGAAAGACAAGTGTAGAGAAGAGCAGCAAAGTATGTCAAATTTCTCTGTGATATATGGGTATTCGGTTGAGGGATCTTAGACATCACATAATAATATTGTACATCTCTTCCATTACTAAAAATAGAACAGGGACTTTAGATTAATTTTTCCTATTAAATACATATACTTATCTTGAATTATAGAAGTTTATATTGTAATCAAATACTCATACTTATCTTGGATTTTGGTAGTATGTAATTTAGAATAGATTTTAGTAATTTGTAATAAATGTGGTCAGTAAAGTAACAGTTCATGAAAATTTTACATTTTTTTGTACAAGATAAATGTTAGTATGGTAGTAGTTAAATTACAACACAAGTCAATATCTCTTCATAAATTCGAGTATGAAATCTCACTCACTTAAGTGCCCTTTCCATAACCATCCGGATCCACGGAAAATCTACTTAACAAAGTAAATTTGTGAAGTTTAATTAGGATAGTAAAGCATAGCATCTTTATTATAAATTTGGGTGAAGTTTTGAATAAATAAATAGTTCCTATATTATCTACACTAAATTTCTTCTCCAAAAATTACAAAATTTTGTTTACTTGTTAACAAGCCCCAATTAAAAACAATAAAGATCCGGACCTCTTTTTTTTCTCACCCCCTTAACCCCCTCTCTCTCTGATTGGAGGGATTTTCTTTTCTTTTCTTTTCTTTTCCTTTTCCTCCAATCACCACCCGCCACATGTGTGTAGGGGTGGTGATTGAAGGGGGTCTCTATCAACACTGAATTAAAAATTCATTTCTTACATTTCTTAGTTATTACCAACCAAATTGTTGTACATATGTTTGGTGGTTGAATTAATTTGAGGTTCGTATGTTTTAAATATGTATGTTCATTTTGATCAACAACAATTTTTTGGTCGTGGAGTTAATTTGAGGTCTATTTGCTTTAAATATATATATATATTATAAATATGGGCAATCATTTTTTGATAGGAAAGTTAATTTGAGGTCTATTTGTTTTAATGGTGGCGTAATTAATTCGAGATCTGTTTATTTTAAATACATATATCTATTTCTACTAGCAATCAATTTTTTGGTACCAAAGTAAATTCAAGTTCATTTGTTTTAAATATATATATGTGTGTATTTCAATAATCATTTTTTGCAACGTATATATACAAAAGTTTGGATTTGCGGTTTGCTTTAAAAATATATATATGTGTGTGTGTGTATATATATTAAATATGGGCAATCATTTTTTGATAAGAGAGTTAATTTGAGGTCCATTTGTTTTCTGGTGGCATAATTAATTCGAGGTCCATTTATTTTAAATATATATGTCCATTTCGACCAACAACCAATTTTTTGGCAGCAAAGTAAATTCAAGTTCATTTGTTTTAAATATATATGTGTGTGTGTATTTCGATAATCATTTTTTGCAGCACAGCTTAATATATACAGAAGTTTGGATTTGCAATGGGCAATTCATCTCTTCAAAAAGTTTTCTTTAAGAACAATAATGACTAGTGCTTAACTAAAATTTGACAAATTAATCCAAAATCTTGCATCCGTTTGACCGTCTTTGGTAAAAGAAGTTATCACAATTACTCATTTCAAAACATAAGAAATGAAGCTAAAATAGTTGGAACATTTAGGTTAAATGCTAGCTCTTGAGTAACATGTTTTAGAGGTGTCAAGAATGAGCCAGTTTGGTAAGTTAATCTAGTAGATATTGGAGTACTAACAAAGGCCTTATTATATGTTATTTATAGGAAAATAAATTTGTTCATACATTTTTTTAGTGTGCGAATAATACACAAAATATAATTGGCTCAAATATGTGGACAATATATCTAAAAAGTGTAATGATCCAACCAAAATGATAGTCTCACCACTCTACACCAATCAAAATCTCCATTTCTGGAGATCGTACTCATACTTATCTTATACTTATCTTGGATTTTCAATGTATATAATTTAAAATAGATTCTTGTAATCTACAATAAATGTGGCCAATAAAGTAACAATCCATTGAACCAAGGCATTGGTCTAGTGATTGTGTATCACCACTTTGTGGTGCAAGGTTACAAGTTCAACTCCTATGAACATGAGTTTTAAATTTTTGTGTAGTTATAGGGGTTTTTATGTAGTAATTGGGCTATTTGGTTGTTGGGCTTGGTAACTGTTGGCTTTCTATGTAGTTATAGGGGTTTTATGTAGTTAGTTGGCTATTTGGTTGTTGGGCTTGGTAACTGTTGGCATTATATGTAGTTATAGGCTATTTCGTAGGGTGACAGTTAGTTTTCTAGTTATTGTCGGACTTTAATTGTGCTATGAAGAGGAGTTTGTTCCAAATTGAGAATTTTTCATAACAAGAGGGAATTAAACGAGAAAGAAATGAAATGTAAATGATTCATAGAGGCTATATAAATCCAATATCAAAGATTTTGAGGTTCAAATGAGGTTTCCTTTGACAGATTACATGTACTTTTAAGTACTGTATAGGCCAAGGAAAAGGGTTTCACGGGTGCAAATTACCCGGAATTATCTTAAATTAAAAATAGGTAAATGAAACAGAGGCAGCACCCATAAGAAGGTGTTTCCGGAGCCAACCTGCAAAATTGTCAGCAGCTGGAGATTTAAGGGCCTCATAATTTAGTACGAGAACTATGAAAATACTGAACAGATCAGATCGTCCATGTATATTTGGTGTCCGATATTCCTCCCATCTCTTTACTGTTTGATCACTTTGGTTATGTAGGCTGTATCTCTCTCCTCCCTTTTATGGAGATATCTAGTCTAGAATCTTTTCCCCGGTTGAAAACAAGTTCCAGACTAATGTGCCAATGATGTACAATGCAACAGCTACCTTAAACACATCGTCCCAAGAACCTGCAACAAAATATTTTTTGGAGAAATAAATTCTTTCCATCCACAAAGAAAGTAAATAATTAAATTGAAATCGACACCAAAAAAAAATGAAATTATGAATGTTGGAAGCTTGGATGCACCTTTTTGGAGAATGTATCCAGTTGCAGCTGTACCAAAGACACCAGCTAGCACTCCCGCTGTGTTAGATAGTCCCAACAATACTCCCTGTAATTGAGAATCAAAGCTAAGATTGTTTTTCTAAAACATTTTTTATGTTTCAAAAAGCTTTTCTGAAGTTTCTTGCCAAGATATATAAGATAGAAAATATGAGCTTTGATAAAGCAGTGAGCTAAGATATAATTAAATAAATCTTTCCCAAGAATGATTGAAAAATGTAGGATAAATGATAGAGACAACTCACAGCATAACGGGGCCCAATGTCTTGGTGGTTCGAGTAAAGGCCAGATTGTGAGAATGCATCTGATCCCTGCAAAGATAACATAGCATCTATATTTTTGTCACAAGATTTTGTCCAAATAGATATTCGTGAAGAGAAAATCTTGAAACTAATTATTGATTCTTTAAGAGCCTATCCTTTCACACGTAGCTTGTGCATTCTTATAAGAGTTGTTTTTGGCATTCATTAGTAATTTAATACACATATAAGCTACAGTAAAATACTAGAATTCTTTTTGGGTGGATAAAATACTAGAATTCATTGAAGGCTGCTGTAGCAATGTACAACTATCTAATGCTTTGGATAGTTGAATCTCACTGGCAAAAACTGACACTGGCCAGCTGTAGGATCGTTAAACTACTAGGGCCTACTACAGGTTCAACTATGGGATATAACACATTTTCCATTATTTGAAAAGCAATCACATTTCTACAATGTTTTTCTATTTTTTTTGTTCTGCATAATACAAATTACTCATCTCTCATTGAAGTTGTATTATTACCATCATCACCTTGATAACCCCCTTCCCTCCTCTACCCTACCTACCCAAAAAGTAGTATACAATTACTTAAGCTTTCTAGATAGAGCTACTAGCAACAATTGAGAGTTTGAAAGACTTCATCAATTTGTGCAAGTTGGAGTAACTTATCTTAAATTTACATACAGAGTTAGAAATTTACATAGCATCTCCACAATTCCTGCCATAAATGATACCTCGCGAGAAAATGTGTGTCAACCAGAGAGGGTAATATATTCATTGAACATTAGCATTATGCAAAAATTTCTTGAAATAGTCTCACAAAAACCATATCCAAACTAAAGGGTGTCAGTTAGCAATTTACATAAAGAATTAAATATGATAGTTTCTATAAAAATTATTGGCCTGCTTTTCCAGCATAAAAGTATTCTCTGTTTTCATTTCAATAACCTGTTGACTTTTCTATGCTGAAGAAAATAACATTTGAGAGACTTCAACTAAAATCCACTGAACAAACCTGACTGCATGCCATGCATAGCACCGCCAAAGCAGGTGTCTTGATATGGCTCAGCTGTGTAAGGAAGAAGGCTGGCCCCAAAAACCCAATTGATTGCATTATCTGCAATATTGAAAGGTCTAGAAAAGAGTTATTCTCAGTGAAATGCAAAGTAAAAGGTGCTACATATTTCTACATGGCTCATTTGCCTCAAAACTATCAAATAGAAATTGAAAAGTCCAACCCACACTTCTCCTTAAAACCCAGGTATTAAGGAGAAGAAAACTGGAGCCTTAACTAGCACAGATGGGGCAACTCTATGCGATGTGGGACACATTCCAACATACTCTCCTGGACCACAACATACAGTAGCCAAACAAACAGCACACCAATCACAAGGCCAACCAAGATCTAATACCAAATTGAAAAGTCCAATTCACACTTCTCCTTAAAACTCAAGTATTAAGGAGAGGGAAACTGAAACCTTATAGCCAGCACAGATGGAGGCAACTCCAGGCAATGTGGGAAACATTCCAACAATAGAAAGACAACTCCACTGTTTGGACTTTTATTTCAGAAAAAAGTTCAGACCGTTGCTCCCTTTACAAGATATTTCCATGTTACATGTATATACAAAATAGAGCAGTACTAATCCTTGCCTTGCGAACTGCAGTTATGGAGAGACCTTTGCTCACAAGTGTGTCTGCAATCCATCCTCCTATATTCGCAAACACAGCCATGGTCAACCATGGCAATACACAAAGAAGCCCTGACTCAGTGAGGTTGAACTTCAACACCTGAGAAAACAACCATCAAGGAAAAGAAAAAATACTCTAGGTCATTTGTAAGATTACCTATAAACCATAATCATGGATCTGCATGTCAATCATTTTTTTTTTCATACATTGATACTTCTGTAAATAATAAGCATGTAATTGTTACACTTGCATGCTGAAAATTTTAATTAACTCATATTTAGAATATCAATGGACTAATATAGCTTGGTTTTGCTTTAGCATGCCCAGCAGCCAGAAATGTAGTAAACGATACAGTAATAACAAGTTGCAGCGCCCCAGAGCAACAAGTCAGTATTGTTTGTTTGAGTTCACTGACATATTTACAAGATTTTGAGTTTAGCAGTAAATTACTGTCAACAAGCATAATTGGTTTCTGACAGAATTTCTCCTTGAAACCTGGCTGATGAGACTCAAAAGTTGGAAGGGCTAGGATGAAGTGTAAAAGACGAATTTAAGAAAAATAAAACGGTAGAAGTCAAAATTGAAATATAATAAACGGCTTATAAGTTTGGACTACATTAATGCAACATTAAGGTAAGGGGGAATAGTGAAGTTAGAATATCCTTTTACAGATCTGCATTTCTCCAGACTGAATTCATGTACGTTGTACGGGTATCAAACAACTGTTAACAAGTTCGATTTGGGTTCATCATAGTTCCAATCTCCTATGGTTTTCTCAAGACTGGTTTGGGACAATTGGTGGCTTATCATGATATTAGAGCTCAGGTTGAGAGAGGTATGTGGTTCAAAGTCTCTTCGTTAGCACTTGTTATTTGGTCCCTGTTTAGTTTCTTCTTCTCTGTTTGGTTGTTTACTTCTTCTATTTGCAAAACGTTTGAGGTGGGTGGTTGCTTCTGATAGAATTGGACAGGAATTGAAATTTATGAGGAACCCTTGCACACAATGCATTATTGAGCAGAAGGGATGAGTAGTGATAACGTTTGTGCAAGCCAACGAATCTATAAGAAAATATGTGTCCATATAGAAACTGATATTAAAGTTTTTCTGCAGGTATTGTATTTTTTTCACATTGGATGTTCATATCCTCAGGAAGGCTGAATTAATTCAAGTGTCAACACATAGATGAGCTTTACAAATATCTAATAATAAGAACAATAAAAACAACACAAATATTGGGAATGCATAATTTGTATTGCAGATTATCCAGCGTAAGAAATATGGAGATTGAAATATGAAAAATACCAAAAGGTTATCTCAACTATTTACCATTTTACAAATGTTACAAATACCTGATTATAGTAGGTAGGCATCCATGTCAGAAGAATGAAGGTTCCCCAATTATGGCAGAAATGGGAGATAATGAGAGCCCAAACAGGTGGTTTTGATAAAATTAGCCTCCATGGTATGACAGTCACAGGCTCCTTGGCACTGCTGCTACCCAAGATGAGCCTTTTTTCCTCTGCACTAAGCTCTGGATCTTCTTTAGGTGAGCTATATGCCTGGGAGAAGTCAAAGGCAGAAAGAATTTTTAGCAAGAACTTCTATCTGGAATGCAACTTGGGTTGACTCATTACATACATGTGCATATTAGAGATTGGGCCAGTGGATGGGGGTTGTCGTACTGATAATCCATCCTCTCAAATGGAGAATCTAAAGAAAAATTAAATAACACAAGGAAGCTAAACATAATTGATATCCTCAACCATGCCCAAAATAGTAACATTATTTTATAGAGACACTACAGAAATATACATTCTAGTAGAGATATTTAGAGTAATGAAGACATGATCCAAAAATATGTTATGAGTAGATGACAACTGAATTGATAGAGCCAATGCTCCTTTTAGAAAATTAGAATCGAAGTATAGTGTCGAACAATTAGATGTAGACAGCAGTTGTTGAGTTCTACAGCGGCGAACTCCATGGAATCCATTATAGTGATACTGCTCTGTTGAAAAAATGCTAGATGTGCTCAATAGAGTGAAAATTTTGAATTACATCACGCTACTTTGAAATCTAGTGGTATTTCCCAGTGCACGGTTGTTTGCTTTTCAGCATGCTTTATTAGCTTTTCTATTCTCCTTCGAGCACATTTGGTATGGTGCTAGAACCCTCTTTAGAGATGTTCTTGTGGACATCGATCCAGATTTGGATACTCAAGTGGTATTTGGAGCAATCTAGAAACTTGGAGATCCAACTACAAGAAGACTAGTAGCCTGATGCAACATTGATTTCACATCTTTCACCTCAAATAACATTGACAGCCATGATGTGCAGCTATGAACCTCTCCTCTTGTATGGAGACTCTATAGGCAAATAAGGTCATGCAAATAATCTAAACAAGCTTGATATCCTCAACCATGTCACAGGCTATACACTTATTTTGAGGAAGCATCTAATCCTCCAGGTGAAATTTTAGTACATACAAAACAGAAACTGCTTGTCCAGTTATTGTTTATGTAACGAAAAACAGATTTGTAAAAAAAAAAAAAAGTCTTGATTCCAACCTATCATAACCAGAAAATGGAAACTAATTATTACACTTTCTACAGATTGTGCATTATGGCCTAAAGGCGGCAAAGATAATTTTGAATTGATCAAGTGACCATGTAAAATTCGTTTTTTAATTTGTTGAGGGGGAAATTTGTGCCTAATAAACGGGCCGACCTAAATTTCACATGGACCTTTAACCGTGCAACCGAGTTAACATAAATGGGCGTTGGGCCAAGCTGAATGAGTTTGGACTATGGGCCGAGATAAGTTCACACGTCGGACATGGACCAGGCGAAGGATCTCGACCGAGCTAAGTATGCACAGTGAAGAATGACTAGGCTAAGATGACGAGGGCGACCCTTGACCAAGCTAAGAATCTTAGTCAAGGTGAAGGGTCGTGCGAAGTTTATCTGAGTAATGAGTAAACGACGCTTAACCGAGCAGAATATAGCGGACTGTGCTAGTAGAATTCTGCAAGAGCCAACCGGCCAGAGCTAGCTCGGACATGAAGCGGCCTGGGACTTAACCGATTGAAATTAGCCCGGTTGAAGGTAGCTCGGCGGCTGTATACTACGTGGCCCAATTGTAGTGCGACGAGGAAAACCTGCCAATAGTACGTGTCAATATTGTTTGGCTGTTTTGTCGATACTGTTTGGCAGTATTGACGCGCACACATGTAAGGAAATGAGAGGGAAGTACATCGACACGTCTAGCAAGAGACGAGCGAGGTAGTGCACGCACAATCTTGGAAGGCAAGGGAACAGTCTATTAAAGATGCGCGACTCCACTAAGCAAAAGGTCTGCAATTTTCTCTTTACTCAGAGCTATCCTTGCTTAGTCTTTCTTCTCTCTCTAAAGGTGCTAACTTGACCGTCGGAGGGGTTTTCCCGCAACACACCCGCCGGGTAGCTCACCGTCGTCGTGCTTTCAGGTTGAACGACATCGTTCGGAGCGACACAGAGCTTGGACACAAGGAGTACGGAAATAAAGAATATTTACTCCCCGTACAGTAAGAAACTCATTTTTGCAAATTAAACTTCTTACTTCAAATGTAACTAAAGGAGAAAATACTTACTTTACTCAACCATAGTGCAAACCAGATACTTCCAAGGGAGCCGAATGAATAAAATACAGAAGCCCACCCAAACTTGTGGATTAAAATAGGAGAAAAAGCCAACCCTATAACAGAACCAAGATACATGCCGCTGTATACAAATGCAAGTGATCTGCTTCTCTCCGATACAGGAATCCACTTCGAAAGTATATTATTCATAGCAGGCATAGCGACACCCTGGTAAGAAAATACACCAATTCTTCAAACAATAAAAATCTTGTATCCAGAACTGGGAACTAATGAATAAATCTAAAAGATAATATAATATATCACTTTAAATATCATTAGAAAAGCAATTGAAATATTATAAGCTACAAAATTGTATGAAATGACTTGAATTTCTTGGTTTACTCCAATTCACAAACTCACACTAAAAGTGGCATCTGTGTTAGCATGCATTGATCATTTGTTTCTTAGATTATCATGTTCATTAGAAAGAACACTCGGTGAAGTTAGCATATTCACTATGTTTCAGTAAAAAAATAGGAGCTTACACAAGCACAGGAATAAGTAGCAACATTGTAGTGTGGTTCCAGTAAGTGTGAGGACATGCAATAGGGAAAATCAATTCACACTGACAAAATTTAAGACAATAGCATTTTTATTTGTTGGGCCAAATCAGAAGCTCCAGTTTTGTACATGTAAATGTGCTACATGAACTATGCGAACTAAATGCATGTTCTGTGTGCTTCCATCAGTTAATTGTCTGCATATAACACATTCTTCCCTATTTAGACTGTACAAAAATATCAGACTTCATCTTACCTTTACAAAAAATGTTCTGGGAATATAGAGTAGTCATCATTAGATGAATACCAAAAAATCCTCTCATCCAAAACTGAAAACTAGTAAGACATGTTTCTTGGCTGCCAATAAACAAGATGGCTGAACCTTCAGTTTGACATTTAGCCAACAATACGGCAGCTTTAGGCATCATAGCATCCGGCACTAGAAAATAGATAGAGATTTTTAGGTAATCAATTGACTAAGATGTCAGTGTTGTACCAACAATACCTCACTGGTGCTTCATCATTTG
>JAPPVO010002317.1:0-10189 GCA_030407325.1 Camellia japonica
ACATTATTCCTTTAAATTAATTATACAAATTAATCTAAACCAAAACCCTAAGGTTTCTTCCAAAATACCAAACTACCCCCACATACCAAAATTACCAAACTACCCCCCCACATACCAAAATACCAACACTTAGGATTAAAGCGTATAAATGGAGTAGGAAATCCCTACATCGAAGAAATAAGTCGAAAAGGAGAAGATGAAGATGATGCCCAAAACTTGAAAGTGCTCCAAACCAACAATTTCTCAGATTAAAAGGAAGCCCTCACTCTCCTCTACCTTTTTAATGAAGGAACTAGGGTAGGAACACACCCTAACTAGATCAAACCTAGGAGGGAAGTGTTTAGAGAAGAAGAAAAGTCGGACTTTAGGGTTTTAGATCAAAAAGGGGCTGAAAAACTGTTTTAAAATACGCTGCTGCGTATTTATACCTGACAGGCTCGCTCGAGCGAAGACCTGGTCGCTCGAGCGACCAGACACAGAAAATCATCGCTCGAGCGAAGAAATGCTCGCTCGAGCGAATAACAAACCAGCTCGCTCGAGCGAAGAAAGCTCGCTCGAGCCCACAAACACTGCTCTCAGGTCTAAGTACTGGACGCGAAGCTCGCTCGAGCGAAGGGACCCTGGATCGAGCGAAGGACCAAAATCAAAGACCTCGCTCGAGCGAAGAAGAGCTCGCTCGAGCGACCAACCCAAAAACTGAACATGAACTCTTGGTTTCAAACCCAACCAACCTGAAAAACCTGCCCAACAAATCCTATAACTCAAAACTGAAGAATTAAAGGACAACAACAACAACAATATGATAATATAATCTACGGAACATAAGTCCGGATACAATAATCAAATGGGAAAAGACCGGGGTCGCTATATGTTCATGGTTTTCGAAAGTGTGATACGTACAAAAGACGCTGAGATAGAACGTCTGTCAGTGGTTGTTAGTGCATTACAAGACAGCATTGTATGATTGGAAGACCAAATAGACGACCGCGAGACGCATGAAGTGACTCAGACAGTAATGAAAACAACACAGACACTAAAAAGAACATCGAGCGGCAGTAGGGGAATAAAATGTAGGGCAAAACAGGTGGAACATGACATGAGTCCGGTAAATTATACATTGGCAACAACGAATCCCAACACCCTTCATGGGCAGACACCAGATGATGTGTGTGAGGGGCATATTGTGAACGACAGTGACTTGGGGTTTGGACGATGTAATGTACTGTCTGATTGTGGTGGAGCCGACTACAAATATATGAATTCAGAAAATGTAGTGACGGACACCGTTGAGAGGAACATTGAAGGGTCCAATGGGACAATTAACACCGGAGTTGGGGATTGCGTCGAAAATAAGAAACCGCAATTTTTGTTGAAAAACACAATGACTCCAGAACTGAGCTCATTAATTAAACGTGTGAATGAGGAAGCAAGACGATCATGGAAGTTGCTAGATTACGAGTACCCCGATCTAATTAGATGTGCATATGAGAATTGTGGGTGTTATCAGTGACGTGGTGGATGTTGATGATGACATGATGTTGAGGAAGACGTGGGTCGGGTTCAAAATGAACCACCGACACTCTTTTTGGAGAATGCTTAGTGAGGATGAACAGAAACAGCTGTAGGACATATACAGTTTTGAGGGTGATGGGTGAGCTTCCTGTAGACGTCCCCGAACGCCCCGGGAGGATTAAGTCCCGTTCCATTCTTATTGGGGGCACTACAGGTCAAGGACTCAAATGTCACGGTTCTTAATCTTGAACCAAAGAGTCCAAATCCGGCAAATCGATTTTGAAAACAGATTTTTTTTGAAAAGAAGTGCCAAACATGGACTGCTTTGCCAGATACAAAGTCGCCACCTAAATATTTTTAAATGGGGAAATTTAGGAAACCCTGACTCGGTGCCAAAGGCCACGTGTCCGTCATTACCAAAGTTGCCTTGGCTCGGGAACTTGGGTACGATCGGGGAAGGTCAGCTATGAGCACCCCCTTTCGCTTGGTCCGAAAACCGGCCTCTACTAACCGTGATATCCGATTTTGAAAACGTTATGTGTTCTTATTCCGGTTATTAGCTTAGAATTACTATGTTATGCGCACAGCAAACAAGTATAGACTAGATTGCCTAATTTGGAAATAAGCATTGCATATCCGTTTGTTTTGAAAGTGTTTCGGAATTTGCTACTCGCAAGTAGGCTAAAACACGGATTTCAACGAGTTTTTCCAACTCAAGCAATCTAACCTCCACCCACAGGCATTCAAATAGTTTACCTCATATAAGCATTTAGCCACATGGTAAGCCTACTGTCATGTTAACATTCACACGCATGCGAGATGCTAAAGCGTAAAAACTTACATCGTACTCCGTGCCAAAACAATAAACTAGTTAGCAAACATACATGTCCTAGTTCATGTTAAGTGACTAATGCGACACAAGCAATGGTGTAATCTAGACAGGCTCGGCTATCCTAAGCATGGCATGTGAAATGCTACACGTAACAAGTATTCAATTGGGAAATTGAAATACAATGCAGTTAGCGTGATGTACCGAGCCCGGTGCATGCAAAACAAATGTATGGATGCACGCATGCATTGCATAAGGTATGCAAAATAAACGTGCCCTAATCTACCATCGTAAGCGGGTAAATAAAAGGGAAGAAAGAAGTGGGGGTTGGAAGACATACACACTACTCACACACGCTTATTACAAATACGCTCTCACACGGAGAGACCAAAAGAATATACAGTCCAAAATAATATAGTCCAAATACAGAATAAATTATTACAAAAAAAAATTCTAATTTAATTAATAATTGGAATGCATAATAGAAAAGGCCTCAGCCCCGCCTCGGGATGCGCGAATGATGCATGCTCGAATCCGACTTGCCCGGAAAAACCCGCACCATACCACTGCTGCCTCTGTTCTTACTGTCCTGTCTCTCCAAAAATTGCCAAAGTCCTAGAACACCTTCCTTGCATGTTGCTATACACCACCGGCTGGAGGAAGTGCCCACCGGCTAGCTAAAATTTCCATCGGCTTCTTAGGAGGTTATCGGCCATCCATATAGTGCCGGTCGGCACTCTATACTGTCGGTCGGCAGAAAATTCCTGCAGAAGATAGTTTTGACAGCAACAGCAGACAGACAGTGCATGGTATGGGATTTTGAGCATATGTAAGCATGGCCAATGCTTCCTATCATGCATGGGACTCAAGGAAGCAAGACCCTTTGTTCTTGGGCCATCAATTATGCATCTTGGTGCATGATAGCCTAAGGAACCAAGATTGCATTTTAATGTCAATATGCATGCAACACACAAATGAGACCAAGACCTTATCATGTATAGATCAAAGGCCTTGGTGACCAAGAGTTGAGACAAGTTGCACCACTTGTAGTGTGAACTCCTCTCTACCCTTACACTTGGTTTGACACCCCAAACCAAGACATGGAATGCATGTACACAACATGGCTCAAATGATGCAATATGACATGAAGTGCAAGACATACCAAATGCAATGCAACATGTTATGGCAAGTGTGCAATACTAGGCATGTGTAGACGTCCCCGAACGCCCCGGGAGGGTTAAGTCCCGTTCTGTTCATATTGGGGTCACTACAGTTCGAAGGACTCAAATGTCACGGTTCTCAATCTTGAACCAAAGAGTCCAAATCCGGCAAATCGTTTTGAAAACAGATTTTTTGAAAGAAGTGCCAAACATGGACTGCTTTGCCAGATAACAGAGTCGCCACCTAAATATTTTAAAATGGGAAATTTAGGAAACCCTGACTCGTTGCCGAAGGCCACGTGTCCGTCATCACCAAAGTTGGCTCGGGAACTTGGGTACGATTGGGGAAGGTCACATCGTGAGCACCCCGCTCGCCCGGTCAAAGACCGGCCTCTACTAACCATGATATCTGTTTTTGAAAACATTGTATGCTCTTATTCCGGTTATTAGCCTAGGTTACTATGTGATGCTCGCAGCAAATAAGTATAGACTGGGCCGCCTGAATTGGAACTAAACATCTCATGTTTGTTTGTTTGAAGATGGTTTGATGGTGCTACCCGCAGGTAGGCTAAGACGCGGATTTGCCACCCTCGGGTGGGCTTAGTAAAACATGATTTTGCCACTATCTAGTGGGCTTAAAACAAACAGTTAATGAATTGCTCCAATTCAGATAACTCAACCTCCACCCACAGGCATTCAAGGCAATTGTATCACATAAGCACATAGCCTCATGGTAAGCATGCTATCATGGCAACACTCACACGCATGCAAGGATGCTAAAGCATAAAACTCACCTAGTACTCCAAGCCAAAACAGGAACTGATTAGAAATCAATGCATGATCCTAATTATACAGGGATGCCTAATGCAACACATGCAAAAATGCAACTATAGCAGGCTCGGCTTTTCTAAACATAGGATGTGAAATGCAACAGCTATCACGTATTCAATTTGGAATTGAAATATAAATGCAGTTTGTATGATGCGCCGAGCCCGGTGCGTGCAAAACAGATGAATGATGCAAACATGCTGTCATACTGTATGCTAATTGAAATATGCCCTATATCTAACCATCATAAGCAGGTAAATAAAAGGGAGAAAGAAATGGGGGTTGGAAGACATACATCGCACACACCCACACTTATTACAGTTATGCCCTCGCGCAGAGGGTCCGAATAAATAATAATACAGTCCGAATAATATACATATTTCTAATTAATTGACAAATTAAACTAGAAAGCGGTAAACTGGCATGCAAGCCAGGGGCTGCCTCGCTTCTGATGAATATTGCATGTTGGGCTGCCTGGCGTGGAAATCCACTGGGATGCCCGATCTAGCCTCTGTTTGCAATTTTTCTCGAAATGCGTGCCAAACTCTGAAAAAGTTGCTGATTCTCTATTTTGCTGCAACAGAGAGCAGGAAAGGGGCATAGCAATGTATTTCACAAATATATGCATGCCTCGATCCTCGTGCCACCAATCACGCATACCGATGCATGATGGCCGAGGAGTCGGATTGCACAACTCAATATGGGATGAAATGCAGATGAATGCTACAACAAAACCTAGCTCCATCATGGGTAATCCGGAGTGTCGGTGACTGGAGAATTGAGACCCGTTCCGTCACTCGGAGTACGAAACGTGCCTCGTTTCCCGTGCCCGGGCTAACCCCTATCCCGAACACGATGCAATATGCATGATATGCATGAAATGCAACTAAGATACAGCCTAGCATGCTCAATGCTATGAAAATGAGATGAAAATGAGACGCCTCGAAAAGCGCGCACGCGGACACACAAATTGAGGCGATGAAGTGGAAATCGAATAAAACCGAAGTGCCTCGAAATGCGTGCCCACAGGCACGTAAACCGAGGCGATGATATGAAGTGGAAATCGGATAAAACCGAAGTGCCTCGAAATGTGTGCCCACAGTCACGTAAACCGAGGCGATGATGAAATGCAAAATCGGATAAAACCGAAGTGCCTCGAAATGTGTGCCCACAGGCACGCACACCGAGGCGATGATATGAAGTGGAAATCGGATAAAACCGAAGTGCCTCGAAATGTGTGCCCACAGGCACGCATACCGAGGCGATGATAAAATGAGATGGAAATGCAAATTGGGCTTATACTGACATGAGTGGACCTCAGCCACACTCACATCAGATGCCGTCGGATAAAACAGAGATGCCTCGAAGTGCGTACCCACAGGCGCGCAAACCGAGGCATGGCCCGAAGGCATGAAAATGGTACAGAAATGCAATGATGGGCTTATACCAACATGAGAGAGCCTCAGCCTACTCACATGGGAAGCCAATGAATGAAAACGGAGTGCCTCGAAGTGCGCGCCCGCGGGCACGCAAACCGAGGTAATGCACTAAAGCACGAAATGACATGAAAATGATATGCAAGCATGCAAACCAAATTTCAGCAGCTAAATAAAGGGGAAAACAGCCCCGAAATAGTAATAAAAATGCACCCGATGCCCAGAATGCTCCCGAAATGTGATATTTAGCCCCCGAAATGGCCTACAGCTATGCTATACATGCAAAATTGACACATGGCAGCAAAAACAGTAGCAAGACAGCCCCAAAGATAGCATCTTTTCAGTACAAAACAAGGCCAAATTGTAAGCCTAGATATGACAACATTAGCATGCAAAACTAGTGGCCAAAAGAGAAGTATTGAGAGAGGTAGTATATAGAAAATTCAAATGGAAAAACTTTATTCTACAATACTGAAGAGGGCCCAAAAATAAGCATATATTCAGTTTATGGAAACCCCAAATTCAATACACAAACATGCTAACAATTCCATGCAAAATGGAGCCCAAAAGAGGTTATAACAAGAGACATGCCAAAACTACACCAAACAACAAAACTTTCTTCATGAAACAAGTAAAGGGGGTCAAAATAAGACCCCTTCAGTTCTGACCAAGAGCCAAAACCAAAAGCACAAAAGGCTACCAAACATGCAAGAATTAAGGCCTAAAATGGATTTCAAAGGGAGGTGTATATAGAATGGCCAAACAAGGTTGAGCCCTTCTACAATGTTGTAGAGGGCTCAAAATAAGCACATAACCAATATGGGTCGGAGCCCCAAAAACAAATGCAAATAGGCTAAAACTAGTATGCAAGATTGTGACATACAAGCTAGATATTGAAACAAGTGTATCATGGAGGCACCAAATGAAGTTGAGCCCTTCTACAAAGTTGTAGAGGGGTTCAAAATAAGCCTAAAACCAGTAGGTGTCAAGGCCCAAAAACTGAAAGGAATAGGGTAGAAATAGGAAGCAAAATTATGCTACAAAGAGGGAATTAATGACTTACCCTTGAAGACCTTTCTTTCCTTGCTTCTTAACCTCAATTTGTTGCTCCTTGGCCACTGGAAATCACTCTCTTGCTGCTGAAATGGAATTGTGATAGTGGTGCTAGGGGTTGATGAAGGAATTGGCTTTGACCCTTGAAGCTTTTTGAGTTTTTTAGCTATGGAGATGGAGGATTTGGGAGAGGTGTTCTTGAGAGCAAATTTTCTAACCTAGGCAAAGGAGCTGTTGGTCCCTTAAATAGGCCAAAAAGAGGTAAAAGGGGGGGAAAAGCACCCAAGCTTTCCCTCCCAAGAAATATCCGGACAGCTGGAATGAGCTGGAAAGCAAAAGCTGGCCGGCCAGTGGTTTTCTGCAAGGTGGCCGGCCGGCCACCCCACCTGGTCGGCCAGGCCACTCCCCCTGGCCGGCCAGCCATGCCCAAAAAATGAAGTGATGATTTTCTGGCCGACCACCATGCAAAAGGTGTCCTCCCAAGTGTGTAGAATAAGGCCCCAGGGTCGGAATCTGGCAACTCTGAAGCAGGAGTCACAACATAGAGCTTGAAGGAGAGGCTCAAAAATGAACTGCACAATTGCTGGCCGACCACCAACTTTTAGGGTCCTCCCAGATGTGTAGAACAAGGTTCCATGGTCGGAATGTGCAACACTGAAGCAGGAGTCACAACATTGCATCTGAAGGAGAGGTCCAAAAATGAAACCTGGAATTTCTGGCTGACCAGTAGTTTTTTAGGGTCCTCCCATGTCCCCTGATCACAGATATGTAGCTGGTCGGAAGAAAATGGGCCTAGGGTGTTCAACATTGGCCCGGAAGTGAGCAAAACGGGCGCCGGAGGAGCGAAACTGGTTATCTGGGATAATTGCTGGCCTCCTACCCTCCAGTGATCTTCCCAATGTTGAAACAGAGGTACCTGCCAAATTGACAACAAAAACTAATGAGAAATGAACGCTCGGGGCCTAAACCGCGCAGTTCGGGCCCGAAAATGGGCTAGGCACCGGAAGTGGTGTTCAGCAGCGGAGTGGGTATCTGAGACCCCAGGGTTTCTCGTATGACAAAACAGAGGCATACGCCAAAAACCGGAGAAAACCGATGCGAAATGAATGCTCGGGGCCCAAACCGCGAGGTTCGGGGCCCGGAAACCGCTATAAGCACCGAAAGTGGTATACGGCCACGAAGTGGGCATCGGGGGCCCCAGTGTGCCTTGTTATGATGAAACAGAGGTACATGCCGAGAACCGAGAGAAAAACCGATGCGAAATGAATGCTCGGGGCCCAAATCACGCAGTTCGGGGTCCCAAAAACCGGCTGTAGGCACCGGAAGTGGCATACGCCACGAAGTGGGCATCGGGGGCCGCAGTGTTCCTCAAAATGATAAAACAGAGGTGCTAGCCAAGAACCGGAGAAACCGGAGATGGTTGGGCGGTCCCGAGCCGAGGCACACGGCCTGACGCCTCGAAAACGGGAACCGGGCTCCGAAATGGGCAAAATGACCTACGGCCACGAAAAGTAGCGCACGGCCACCGAGAGATAGTCTACAGGACTACTCCCTTCCCTCAGGAAAGAAAACAGAGAAAACCGAGTCTGGTTCGCAAACCGAGACAAGGCACAGAAGAGGATTCGGAAGTTCGGAGGCAGGGCGCGCGGCCGCGACTCTGAAACTTCTGAACGAGCACGATATGCAACATCACCGAGCGCTCAATCGGCGACGTCTGAGTCTTAAGGTCGGTCAAAAATGGGGTGTCTACAGCATGCAAGATGCAAAGTATAATGCAAACATGGACAATTCTTGTAAAAGAACTAGCATATAACAAGGCTTTGCTAATCAAGTATGCAACAAACATGTTTCAAGCAAACAATAGTGGACTTAAACCATAATGGGACAGACCTCAAACCTTCCCAAAACAGTGGCAAAAATGCCCAAAATGATGTACCAATACTCATGCAAACATGCAAGCAAATGGGCCCAAAACCAAGGCATAAACAAGGGGCTTTTCACTACCACCAACATGACCATTCATAGCATGTATTAGGCCACCAAAAACAGATTTCTAGCATGCAAAAATACACACACACACCTTTGACATGGTAGTCCCAAATGCCTTAAATATGCAAGCATGCATGTTGTCCATTCCTAGGCATAAAAGACCAATGTTCAAAGCATGAAAGGCATGACAAATGGGGACATTAAACATGGTATAGGGACTGAAATAACATATTAAATGATTTCAAATCATCTAAATAAACCTATCCAATGCATAACATAGATCACATCCTCAAGGCTTACAAGCAACAATGCAAATCAACTACATTAAGCATGCCAAAAATGGTAAAACTAGTGGCCAACAGACCTAAAACAAGACAAATCATGGCCAAAAGCCTCAATAAGTCAAGCCAAAACATGAGGATATACAAGGCTAGACCCATGGCACATTTCTAGGCAAAATTGAGGGTTACAAAGCAAGTATATAAAGCATGCTAAGGACCACAAAACCACTATTAGACAGAGATGTAACATGCTCAAAACATCCAAAAAAACTCTGAAATGGCACCAAAAACAAGGCAAGCATGCATGTTCTCTTTAAGCCAAAGACAAAGGCAAAAGAGGGACAAAGGGGAGAAGGGTGCTCCCCCCTATACAAGACCTCCAAACCCACTAGTTTTCAGTGGTGTGAAGAAGACCCCAAAACAACAAGCAAATAAGGCTCAAGTAAAGCACCAAATAGGCCAAAATAAGGCCTAAAAGTGGTTGAGTTTGCACTCAAACCACAAAATGACCTTAATGAAAGTTCAAAAGCAAGAAAATCTAAGACTTTTTTCAGTTATATACAAAGCTCAAAACACAAAGCAGATAGGTTAAAAACTTGTTGCAAAAATGGGAAATCTAAAGTAAAGTGCTCACCCTTGAAGAACACTTGAAGAACAGGTGTGTTGCAGCCCTTCTTTACTGATCAAAACCAGGCCAAAAACTCAACAACAAACCCTCCAAGCCTCCCAATCTCGAGCTAGGTGTAATGGTGTGTTATTGGTGCAAAAGTAAGGTAAAACCACACTTTTAGGCCTAAAAAAACACACACACAAGAGGAGGGAGAGAGGGAAAATGTTAGAGAGAGAGGATATATGGCAGATATAGAGATACACAAGCTCTGGTTTTGATCAAAAATGGCAACCTCTCTCAAAGGGAGAGAGATGGTGCTTATATAGGCAAAAAAAACAGGCTCAAGGCTTCTCCAAGAAGCTAACTAAAAGGGGCAAAGGGTGCAAGGGGGTCTTGGCTTCTTGGGGAAGCTAAGACAGCTGGCCAAGCTTCCCCAAGAAGCTTGGCCAAAAAGGGTCAACCTTCTAGAAGGTTAGGGGGGTTCAAGGGCT